>OU900094.1:4678957-4704051 GCA_918026865.1 Phyllotreta striolata | reverse complement strand
AAGATTTACAGCTGATTTTGGCAGCTTTTGTTAACCTTGAAAGTGATGTATAGCTAATTCATATAATTTTCGTGGATTTGAATTCCTACTCATTTTCCCGTATGTGAACTGCTACTGATGGGATTGGTCGATTTTAAACCTCTTTATTTACCAAAGGAATAACTTTTTCATGTTTTCGATTGCAGTTTTGGCATCTTCATTGTCGTTTCCATAAGGCATTTCCCGGTGGGGCGTGAGTTCTGGGCCACCCTGTATATAAAACATGCACGAGTATAATAACTTACCCCGTAACCTTTCAGCTTCTATGTAATGGGCTTTCAACCACAACGCTTGCAGCTTCGCATGGTTATGTGGACTAAACGTGTGACTTTCCAATATCTTATACAATTCCTTAAAATTACCCCTATGAAATGCTACTATTGCCTTTGCTTTTAAAACTGATTCGTTATTATGTAATTTATCACATGATGGCAACGACCATAAAAATCGTCCTAATCGTTCGACGTTTCCTGCTTGCTGCAAGACCTGCAAGAGAAAATTTAACTATAGTTGAACAGTTTTATATGAATATTATTTGAAATAATTTTAGAACTTTGTGATTATATAGGATGGTCGTAAATTGCTTAAAAATATAAGAAAGTTTCCGAAATGTGACACCCTGTAAACTATATTTGTGTATGTGAATATGAAACCTTGTTTGTTACCTATACAAGGTCATATTTTTGTAACTTTACCCATTTACACGCGGAGAACCGCTTGAGGTATTTATTCAGGATGCTCAGCAAAAATATTTTTACTTTTCCACCATTTCCGTTTGTACAGGAAGCACCCATCAACTTCGTTATGTTAAATGAAACACACTGTATAAGTGTATTAAACTCACCATAACTATGATATTTTTGTTTTCGCAATATTTTATTGTAATGTAAAAATTTGGGGAAAAAATTATAAATTGTCCTTAGAGCAGGATTCAACAAATTCTGAGCACCGGCCCTTTTTGTGAATGGGTCTCAAATAAGCTCATTGTTAATCAACAATGCACACGACTGGCCTACAATACTAGATACATATCGTAAAAAACATATATTAAATAAAATAAACACAGAGAAAGGGAAGAAAAGAAATGAAACCTCTCTAATTTAGAATTCCAAGAAGCCCGGTCGAGAATTTAAAACAAGATAATAAGGCGGGCATACGTGATAATGACTCCAATAAACGGTCGCTGTTTAATGTTTACACGAAATACTACGGTGCATACTCATTGGTATTTGATTTATTGATTATAGTATTACGTTCAAAGACAAAACATTTTTCTCGACTGACGTACCAACCAACGCCAGGTGGTACATAAGTATGTATATGATGGGATGAGAGCTGGACCCCCAACGAAACGTTTCGTTACAGATTTCTTTGTAAATATTTCTCCTTTAAATTATCACTCAAATATTACCTATTTTATAATAGTATTAATTTGCATCAATATTCCCACACGGAAATCAAGTACGAATGTTAATAAAGTGAAGGAATTGAAGATTCTTTGATAGTGATTATGATAGTAATAGTAGATGAAATTAAAATTTTCGCAACACGTATACCGAAGGAATTGGTATCGATCTCTTTTACCTATTTCATTCGTATTTTTCCGGTTTTATTTTTTATTTATAACGTCCTAGAGTAAAGCTTGAAACGAACCATGTCGAAGGAATTACTGTTACTTAAAAAAACTATAATTTCTCATCAAACTATCAAAACTATCATTGATTTAGCGTTATTCTGGTCCCGTTTCGAATTTAAAAACGAATCGTAGAATATAGCTAGTGTTCGAGTTAAAATAAAATGAACAATTCCCCGAATCTATTTTTAACGTGAAACTCAAAACGATGCTGCTCGAATTGCTGCTTCAAAACAACATCCTCGCTCTCTAGAGATCGCCGGATATATCAATACCAGCAGGAAAATTGGTGTGGTATATAAAAATATTCCGCGTAAAATCGTTTTGAAGTTAAAGACGATTATATGTCGGAATGTGGTACATATTTACTTCTGTTGTTTTGGCAACTTGACCATAAATCGCATTAACTCGAGCTTTTCGAAAGCCACTGATAATTTCGAAGAAATACGAGATCAGCATTAACGAAAGTCGAGCCCACACACGACACGTGCACCTTACAGAAGTAATTTATCATTTATTTAATAGATTCTCGTTTCTGGTTCTGTTCAAAGGTATGGAGAAGTTGGAAGATTCGAGGCACCGCGGTGATTCTATCCTGTTGAACATTTTAACGTTTTTCGTGCATTTGTCTAACTGATTAGAGGGATACAATTTGCTTTGATTTTTAAATTTTCTATGATTTTTGTTTAACTGTTGTTGAATAAACTAACGCACTACTATTGAAAACTATTAATAAACCTTTGAAAATTATTAATAAAGGAAAAAATATTTATTTGAGGTACCTATTTAAAAATCGTTTCATCTAAATTAACTAATGAATATGGAAAAAACATATAAGTGATTAATGTTGTAAAAAAAACCTATTAAAAATGATTGAAAATTAGAAATGCCAAATGTTTCCATCAAAAAAGAACTCAAATAAATGCTCCAACTTTGAAATTATAAAAACAGAAAAACTTTTATAGGAAAGCAGAAGAAAACAGATTCTCATTAAAATGAATTCAACATAAAAAACATCTAAATTCATAAAAATATCCATTCACATTACACAAATTATAACTAAATATCCTGCATGACTTTTTCCTTTTATACATAACAACATTAAATTTTCCTTCTCGCCATCTTCTTCAATCATAAAAAGATTCCTTCATTAGGGCCACATTCGTTCAGCACCGAATTTATTAATAATAATAATAATATTATTAACAAGTATCTAATCTTCATTTGAGTCATACAATCACATACCTTCGATAAAATAGTTTTCTGTTCCTGTTAGTAATGAATCACTTTATAGGTGTAGATATTTCAATTGTATTACATAGCACCGTTAATTATCTCATTAAATCAGAAACTGTAATGTTTAAAATTATTGTGAGGAAGTCATTACAGATATCAAACAAGTCGCTCGGTAATTTATAACGTACTGCTTTTGAAGTGGCAGCATTTGCAGAAAACGATAGTGTATGTACTAAATGTATATTTTATAGTGCAGGAATTTAATAACCGTGTCTGTTGATGAGAAGTCGCTGCTCTGATCTTAAATTTCGACAGAAAATATGATTTTATCTGCTATATGGCATATACATAAAGGGGGGCCAATATAACTGACTGGTTATATATGGCTTAATCTATTATTATTTAATTGTGTAGAAAAATAATATCAGACAATTGTCTACTCCTATAGAAGATGGACAAATCCTTTTGAATACATAATTTTCCATCACTTTTTTGTAGGTTTAGGAATTCTTTAAAAAGATTTATGAATGATAAGGTTTATGCTAACAGACCAAATACTGTAGAGCTGCTGAAAAACAATATTGTAGAAGCGATTCAAAATATTCATTCCCCAACGGAAGGAAGTGTGAAGAAAGAATAACTAGAAAATTGTGTGGTAGAGTAGGTAAACTAATAGCAAAATTTAAGAAAAATTCAATTCATTATTTCTATTATTATGAATGGAGGAGTATAATTAGTTGTTTTGTTATACTAATTAGTTGCTCAATTCATTCAAAATTAAGCTTCAAAAAAACAAGTTTTCTCATAATAAACTCAATAACCCTCCTTTACTAAAAAAAATCAACATCAGTCGTTCTGCACCTTCAAGAAAATCGTTAAATGCGTCCACTTCAGCTAATAGACTCTCGTAGAGTCAATAGTTCGGAGTAATTGATTGTTATAGAAACGTAGTGGATCGATAGGAATTGAGTTAGGGGTTTGGAAACTTGAACGTTTTTGAGCTCACCTCGCAGACGCAAGCGACCTGCTCCTGAGTGAAGCCGAAGCTGGGGAGAGGGCTGTGTCTCCCCGTTGGAGGAGGGCTGTACGAAGGCGTGGTATTTGTCACGGAAACCGTATTTTGTCCACCCCCGTATCCAATTCCCGTTGACAGCATTTTCCTTCCTTCCCTACGCACTCTCCAGAGAAAATTCGCCAATTTACATGTTTAACGCCTTCGGAATGCGCTCATAGCCCCCCCGGCTGGTACACGGCAGGATCCTGCAAAAGAAATTTCTAACATTATTCAGTAATGAAATATTTTCCTATATAGGTACTCTTCTTTGTAGCATCAACACAAAATGCGACAAACATGCGCGAGAAGGCAATTTCGATTAAAGAAAATCGTTTGGAAACATCATGAAAAATTCTATTATAATGTGAACGAACAACAGATAGGAATATCGGGCTGAATTATATACGCGAGATAATTGATGACTGTAAATTTTGATACATAAAAATTAAAGTGTTTTGCGTGTACGATAAATACGAATTTTATAAATATAAATTAAATAAAATAATTACGATAAGTTTTCTTTATTGTAACGCATAACAGATAAATGTGAGTAAGTCGTGGGCTATGGGTATCGCAGAATCCAATAATAATAATTGATTGCATAATATCTCTGCAATAATCTGAAAATTATATTGTAGGTATATGTAGTGACAAAACAGAATTCGCTGATAGAAAAATAATGACAAAATAAATATATGCAATGTGTAGAAAAAATGTACCTATTTAGTCATTTGCAAATTCGCTTTATAATATTTTGTTGGATAAAAGTTTGGATAAAGTTATATCATAAATGCAAACATTATGCAAAGAATATTTTATTTCCTGTTTGAATTGAAAAATATTGATCACCAAAAACTTTTTTTATTTGAAATAATTATTCGCAAATTTTTATAAACTTTAGAAACCTTGTACTGCCAGTAGGAAACGGGTAGTAAATAACGCGGAAATTATAAGTGTTATTAAGGAATATTAAAAAAAAATATTTGAGGCATTATAAGGCAGTAAAATTGTAAATTGGAATTTAGCATAACAAGATAGCGTAGATTATGCAGCGATTAGGGCTCTAATCAAAGCAAAAAAAGCCATATTGTATTCTTAATAGCCTTTATTTAATTGGGAACCCGGGGCGAGCAAGTAAACCATGAACGCTATGTGTATTATATGTATAAAGTACCGATGATAAATTACCCGTATTAAAGAGCATAAAAGCAAGGTGTTCGATGCTATTTTAGAGCAACTCATTTTCATAATACGTATAATGAAACTTCATAAATTAAAAATAAAATGTCGATAAAATTCCTCGATTATGTACACTATGTATTTTTATTAAACAGTAAAAATGGTGTACTTTGTTTCGTATGGTAAAGCTTGAGTTGCACCGTCTTTGAGCGGTGCAAAAAATAATAGGACGGATTTTTCCATTCCACTTTGTGAAATACCTCGTTATTATAAGATGTTAATGTGTTAATAAAATCATTGACTAGAAGATTAATAACTTTTGCTTGCTCTCCATCAGTGTTCAGCACTGCCTATAATAATGCTCATTAAATTAAAAAGGACTGCGGAAATTGTTTGGTTAAGTTTGATAATGTACATACAGGGTGTTTCTTAAAAAATTAGGGAGGTGATTAAATTATGCACACTTTAAAAATTATATAAATATAGAAATATGTGAATTATATTGTAGATAGTAGAACTTATAATTTAACCGGTCACATATGCGGCCGCGATTTCATAAAAAGACACCAAGACATCAAAAATCTAACTTTATATGAAGAATCCTTTAATAGATATAATTGATTTCATAATCAACTTAAAGGTTTATTAGAGCCTAAAGTGACATTTAAAGTTAAAGTGCCAATTTTTGGACATTATAAGGTGCTAAAGTATCCTTTTATTATGAAAGCGGCCGTACAACTGGCTAAAGTATGTTTTAACTACAATCTTAATTTTTATGTAGGATATGGGTTGAAGTTGATAACTTCTGCTATATAGTCTGATGAAGTAAAATTTATTAGAAAAAATTAAAAAGAAATTATAAGAAAAGAAAGGACTGTTTTCAAAAATAAGATGAGCTAGATTTTTACCGTCTTCTTCTGAAAAAGAAAAACAATATTCCTCTTGCATGAAATAGAAAAACAAATCATATTTTCTGAACTACTTTAGACATTTATTTGTAGTCTTACATTATACATATACCTAATGTGCTTTTTTTTAAATTTCATAAAGCAAACTATTTCTCTCTACTAAAAATTGAAGAGCGAACCTTTTTATTCTTTAAATATTCTTTGAATTCTATCTCCAACAAACTCTAATTAAAAACAATATCAAATAAACTCAAACACCATATATACAGGGTGACCTAGAACTCACGCCCCACCAAGAAAGGCCTTATGGAATGGACAATGGAGATGCCAAAAATGAGGCGGAAAATATGAAAATGTTTTTCCTTTAGTTAAATAAAGAGGTTTAAAAACTACCAATCCCAAAGTGGCAGTTCACATACAAGAAAATGACATGAATTATAGCTATACACCAATTTGACATTATTTAAAGACTGTCCTTTCCACATTCAAGGTTAATAAAAGCTGCCAAAATCAGCGGCAAATCCTCATTAAAGATTTGTTTCCAGATTGATAAAAAATGGATCATTCGATTCGAACCACTTTTGAAGGAATAAAAAATTCTGTAGGTTTGGTATAAACACGACGGACCTCCTGAATAATCGATTTGAAAGCAAATCTTTGATCAATAATCGCTTTTGATTTTGGCAGCTTTTGTTAACCTTGATAGTGAAAAGGACATAGAATCTTTCAATAATTTCGAATTGGTGTATAGCTATTTCACGTCATTTTCGCGTATGTGAACTGCTACTGGGATTGGTCAATTTTAAACCTCTTTATTTATACAAAAGGAATAACTTTTTCATGTTTTGGTTGTAGTTTTGTCACCTCAATTGTCGTTTGCATAAGACATTTCTCGGTACGGGGCGTGAGTTCTAGGCCACCTTGTATGTACATATGTCCATTTTTTGAAAGGTACATACAGATTGCTCCATTTTTGATCGCAATATAGGTTATATAGGCCATGGGTGCGATAAAGACAACTTACATTAGACACTTATAAAGGAAAAGGAAAAGGAAAGAGTGCAATTTCTGTCATTGCAACTTTTCACTCTGACAACTGTCATTTTAATAATCTTTCTTGTTCCACTCATAGAAATGACCATGTTGCAATCGGAAATGGAGCAAGGTGTATAACCAAATTTGTTCAATTTTACCAATTTTCAGGTTAGCCATGCAATAACGCTTTAAAATATCTTTAAAGCAACCTTTTACAAGTGTATTATGAAAACATTTTTTGAAAGAATAAGATTAGGACATTTTATCATAAAGCTTTCTTTTGTTAAAGGATACTTCAACGCTTTATCATAAAATCGGTGCTTAATTCTTTTCTAACGTCATTAATATAAAGCAACGTTAATATAACGTCATGTATTAGTTCATATTCTTTAAATAAAGATTTTTCGGTGCGATTTTTACGTTAGCTTTATATTTGCTCACCGTTTTTGAGCGTATTTACATCACGATAAAGAACCTCAACGAGTACACAGTAGTTAAAAGTTGGTCCGAAAAAATACAATTTAAATAAATATTAGACATAACAATAATCGTCGATTTAATAACGAGCAATCAAACAATAGTTTTACGATGAAACAGAGGGAAACGTGACATAACTCGTTTTTCAATAAGACCATTGTAAAAAACCGAACGGATGGTCTTATTTTAACCGACGACTAATTTTTTACGGCCGTTCTTCGAACCTTAGGATCATTATTCCACATTTTCCCATACACATACATATGTATGTATTTGAGCAACATTAATAATTTTATTTCGAAGGCTCTTTAAACAATGTCGCTGTGTGCACAAATTTTATGTAGAAACTATAAATTGTCCCCTGTACAGGATATGTTTGTAGCAACTCTTGATCAAATGAAAAGCCTTAGCATAAAAGCTTTACCTATACAAATGTGTTTAAGTCTTAAAAAATGGACCTGCTTGAGTACTCAGAAATATAAACAAAAGTTTTTTGGAAAAACGTTCTGTTCTGAAGAATTTTTAAAGCTTCTTGAAGTTTGAATTTTTTAGTATTTTATAATACACTTTTGTCATGCTTTCTAGGTCGTTTTTAATGATGTTTTGTGTTGATTTTTCAAGATTTTAGATGATTTTTTAAATAACTTTATTATGATTTTAAAATTTTTGATAATTAAAGTTTCCTTAAATTTAATTTATTTTAATTTATTTTATTTAATTTTTATTTCAAAACAATTTTAGACCATTTCATATCTTGCCAATTATCTTTAAAGCATTTAATAATGATTTTTCACACAATTTTTGATATTAAATTAATGATTGTGAGAAAGTATATATATTTTTTATAAAACCGCCTAACACACACTTCTCCATATCTTTTTGTCAACAAGATTTGGAATAGCTACAGAAATACCCAAGACGCACAAAAGAAGTAACTAATGGATTTGTCTACACCTTCGCATCCGAGCATCTGTTAAAATATTTTTCAACACCCTTTAGGCCCTCATAGCCCGATCGGCAATCAGATCGCTCAGATGGAATCGCGATAGCAAGAGGCCAGGTAAAATGTAAAAGGCGACATTTCGAGCGGAGGATTTCTCCAAAAAATTCCCGCGATACTGCGGCTGATAATTAGGGTTCGATTGTATCAGAAGACTAGGAGGACGCGTCCTATAAACATGGGTTTTATGTAGCGTGTACAAATGGCCCGGCGCGTTGCGTGGGCGAGAAAGACCAGCCGGTTTCAAAAGTTTCACGCAAGTGAAATTTATTAAATCGATTCCTTCGGCATACGTCGCACTTGATTCGATTATACAATCAATAGGATTCTAAATATTTTGCGCTTTTTGGAACAGTTATAGATACCACAGGATTGTTAGGACCAATTTTTCTAAAACAAATAATGGACTAATATGATATGGTTACCAAATACGTGGCACATTTCTTATTAATGATCTTTTTATTATTTTCATTACTCTATTTGAATACTATACAGGTGCAGGCAAATTTCAACGCAATGTGGTCATTCCTATATAAATTGAACAAATATTATTATTAATAAAAATAACAGTGATGGTTAGTGTGAAAAAAGTTACAATCTCAAATATGTGTAGCTCAATATATCATTACATCATCAATATCATAAGAACGAATTAGAAGTGTCTATAACCATTTAAAACTGTATAGAATGATTTAGAACTGTTCTGAATGATTTAGCACGGTTCTTGACAAATTAGAACTGTCTATAACAACTGAGAACTGTCCAGGATTATATATTTAGATGGCTTCAGAACATATCAGAATTATCGAAAACCATTTTAGAACTATCTAGAATGATTTAGAGTTGTCCTGAATAATTTAGCACGGTTGTTCACGAATTCTTCAGGACGAGTTCTTCAGGACGAATCAGAATTGTCGAGAACCATTTAGAAATGTCTAGAATAATTTAGAATAGTCCACAGAATGAATGTTCCTATTGGAACTCTTTTGAATGAATTATAACGGTCTTTAAAATTTAGAACTGTTAGGTAGCTTCACGACGAATCAGAATTGTCGAGAACTATCTAAAAGAAATTAGAAAAACTAAGATATTAGGATGTAGGTTGAAAAATGGCACTTGTTAGCACCTATAACACGAAAATATGCGTACCTACCGAGGAAAAGAATCAGACGATTTTATCCAACTTTTTTACAAATAGATACTGATTCACTTTGATAGAAACTTTTGCACAGTTTTTCTTCATTTATGAAACTAAAATTGAGCCTATAAATGATATCAAGGGTCACAAGTTACAAAAAAATAATCTTCATAATGGTGTCCAGCAGGCCCAAAGTGACAGTAATCAGCTATTTAAATCAATGCATTTAAAAGTAAAAAAAATGTCACAAAGTGTACCTAATTTTCGTTAAAGTGATTGCGTAGAATGCGTGGTAGATGCAGATGTGGAAATTTGTCTGTCATCTGTTCGAGATAAATTTAGTCGGCGTCTCGTATAGGGTTTAGCGTTAAGAAACGATGACGTTGACCGAATTTTGTTCATATTTGTACCGAAAATAGCTCTCTAAACTGATGACTCGACTCCGGATCGAATTGTAACGGTCTTTCGAAAAAGTCTAATTGAAGTCGAAGCGGGTGCTCTAATAATAACGAAAATAAATATAGGTTTTCAACGTACGAGTGAGTACCTTATGTAAATAATCGTAAATTCTTTCGTATTTTTACGTGAGGATGTTTATACTGTGACTTCTAAAATGGCTGTTGTTCATTAGGATAAAAATTGATGTTCTATAAATTGATTATTTAAAAACTCTAACTTTAAATTTAAAAGGAACAAAAATTAAAACAATACCTACAAACAAGCTGCTTATATTGATATGTGGTAATTGATTTTTTATGTACTTATTCAATTTTTTATTGTTGTTTTAATGGTCAATGGAAAATTGCCATCAATGATGTCCAAATTTATATTGCATTTACCATCAAAAGGTATTGCTGGTGATATCAAAATCAGGAAAGTCGCGAGTCACGCCAATTTATCATCGAAATCAACAAATTTATTTCGAAAAAAACGTCTGGTCTGGCAAATGGGCGCAAGCCGAGCAGACGATTATAGCTCGTTGGTATGCAGCCATCTGATACCGGATAAAATATAATGTATAAGTATTTCTTATTTCTCGCGTGAGGTAGGTACAGATGAAAGATTTCTCTTAAAGCAGAAACGACTGGAATGGGACACGTTGTTAATCGTAAACTAACCGACCAATTGACACCGAAGCTGGTGTAAATAAGAAGATTCGAGTTAATTTTGGTTGAATTCGAAAGGGCAATATTTTTTATACCGAAATGGTATGGGTCTCCACTACGAGTTTCAATTAAATTTATTGAGCAGATTCTAAAAAAGGATTAATTGTTTTATACATTTTCAAAATATGAATAACTTAATTGCTTAAAATAAGGTGTTTTTTATACGTGTTCATATTTTTATTTTCAACATTTTCTCATTACTCGCTCAGTAGTTGTTAGATAATTATTATAGGTATACTTGATTTGTAGCTATTTCTTTTTTTGATTAGAACCAGGGGCCCTTCAATATAGCATAACAAAAGTTTTTGGAATAATTCCAGGACTATATTAGCAATTTTAAAAACATAGATACGAATTTGGAGGCCATAGAAATTCATAAAATAATAAAAATTATATGCTGGTGATCTATAGGTTAAATCATTTTGATTAGATAATTGCAGATTATGTCCTTTCTAATACCTATATCTACCTGCTATAATATTGCAAATACCCAATGACTTATCCTGACATTCCTGACCCCTATATACAATAAGTAGTGCATACAATATATCACGTTTGTAGTATACGTCGGATAACTCAACTCACCAATACAATAACAAGCTACTACGCAGGAGTTACTAGATACTGGCACTAGCACATAGAAAAACCTCATTCACAAAAAAAGTCCAGGACAACATTCGTGAAGCAATCTGTATAATTCGAACTGCACTTGTTGCAAAAGCACACTCTGGGTTTCTAATGCACATCGACGGTTCGCGACATGTAAAATCGAAGGATGAAAATTACCACGGGAGATTCGTTCACACACCAACGCCAGTACAAGCTCGCTTCAAACTGCCCAAGTCGAAACTAGTTGTTGAGCCTCCGCTATATTTAGAGGGGCCTGGGCGGAGTCTCGCCGCTTTTGATCTGTTATCAAGGCGTTCAGGGAGGAGTTACCGGCTGCAAGGCCCAATGTCTGCCTACGAATTGAAATGTTTCTGGTGCATTGTTTGCTTTATAAAGAATGATTTTTTTTTTCATTTTCGGTCATGTGAGTATTCTCATTGGAAATTGGAAATGCGCCGGTTCTTTTCCTGTTTATTTTATTTCGCTGGCAGGTAAATAAGTACCTTCCTCCTTTTGGTGTAGGTATGTACATACGTATACGATGGATAATTCTAATAATAAATCGTTCGAATGGTGATTGTTTTTTTACGAAAACTTTTGCGAAATAAGCTAGATGGGATTTTTGATATTTAACACTTAGTAGGTAGTAGGGTAGTCCGTAAGTAATGGCCCAAACTGAAATGGAAGATTCTCGGCCTCAAAATATTAGGATCTGACCCAACATGCTTTAATAAAATATTGAAAATAAAAAAGATATAGAGCGGCAAAGATAAAATGGAAAAAATGATTTTTCGCGGCAATTTGAATGATTTTGAATATACGGAAGTGAAAATTTGGTAAATATAGAGGTTTTAAAATCGACCAATCCCAGTAGGAGTTCAAATCTACGGAAATGACATGAATGAGCCATACAAAATTTGACATTTTTGTAAGATTCTATGTCCTCTTCACCTTCAAGGTTAACAAAAGCTGCCAAAATCAGCTGTGATTATTGATCAAAGATTCCAAATTGATCAAAAAATCTATAATTCAATTCGAACCACTTTTTAGGCGATAAAAAATTCTTTAGGTTTGATGGTCACAGCACGACAGAGCTCCTGAATGATCGATTTGGAAGCAAATCTTTGATCGATAGTCGCAGCTGATTTTGGTAGCTTCTGTTAACCTTGTATAAGTGAAAAGGACATATAATCTTTAAGTAATGTCAAATTGGTGTATATAGCTTCATGTCATTTTCGCGTATGTGAACTGCTGATGCTGATGGGATTGGTCGCGATTTTAAAACTCTTTCTTTACCAAACTTTTTCATGTCTTCAACTGCAGTTTTGGCATATCCATTGTCGATTCCATAAGGCCCTTCCCGGTGGAGCGTGAGTTCTGGGCCATCCTGTATATCCCATAAAATACCACAGATAGGTATGTATAAGAAAGTGAATATAAAATAATTTCACAATGTCTAGAATAAAGGGAACAATTATCCCAAAACTTAACAAAGTTAAAAAACAACACCCGCCGTAATATATCTATTACCATACAGCAATTAAGTATACAGGGTGGCCCAGAACTCACGTCCCGTATCGGGAAATGTCTTATGCAAACGACAATTGAGGTGACAAAATTACAGCCAAAACATGAAAAAGTTATTCCTTTTGTATAAATAAAGAGGTTTAAAATTGACCAATCCCAGTAACAGTTCACAAACGGAAAAATAACGTGAATTAGCTATACAACAATTTGACTCAAATTGATCAAAAAATCGACCATTCGATTCGAACCACTTTTGAAGTAATAATAAATTCTGTAGGTTTGATGGTCTCAGCACGACGGAGGTCTTGAATGATCGATTTGAAAGCAAATCTGTGATTAATAGTCGCAGCTGATTTTGGCAGCTTTTGTTAACTTTTGAAAGTGAAAAGGACATAGAATCTTTCAATAATGTCAAATTGGTGTATAGCTAATTCACGTCATTTTCGCGTATGTGAACTGATGCTACGGAGATGGGTCACAATTTAAAACAAACAAACTCTTTTAAACTATTTTTTCATTCATAGTGCATGGATCCTATTCACATTGCAAATATATTCATGCATAATACATACATTAGATAATTTTAAAATTGTTACCTATAATACATATTGAAGTAAAATAATGATTGTTGAAAACACTAAAACTGGACAGCACAACACAGCTTGTTAGACCATTTCAAATTAAGCTTACCTACCTAACAAATAGGATATACATGTTCACGGTCTACTTTTACACGGGGTGTTACAACAGGAAGTCAATATAATAAATTGCTAGTTTGGCACTACTACTTGACACCGGGTAGCACCGGAAAATTGTACCTACTTCCCTTATTCTCTATTAATTTGGCGGATTCTCGTTTAAACCACCGCACCCTTACCGTCCCCTCGATTACTCTTTCGCGAAGGGTTCTCCTTTGTTAACTTATTTATAGGCGTTCGCTCTTATTTAACTGTATGTTTTGATATCATCGGAAATGGATATCAACTTTACAAGATTACAACAGACGCTACATTCTTAATGACATTCTATTAAGCTGTTAATGTTCCTATATAATTTAACAACACTTTTGTAGATGTTAGAAAAATTATCATTTATAGGCTATCTGTCATGAGCAAGCATTTTAATACAGAAATAAATTGAGCTGTTTTTCCAAAAGATTTGTTTTTTGTTGCTCTTGATTAATTACATGTATATCACTATTATGAAGCCAATTAAACATTTATTGTAAACGCATAATAGTACCTAATGTAATAGGTAAGTAGAATTGAAAGAAATTATTTAAATTACTTTGAACATGTCCATCACCTATATAGGGAAAAACTATTCCCTTGAATACCTAGAGTTCAACTCGAAAGGACATGGGAACAACATTTAAAATTTGCATATACAGGGTGCATACCTCTATTATAAAAACCGCTAAACTTGAGGAGGTGATTATTGTAAGTAATTTCGAACAAAAAATGTCAAAATTTTTAGAAAAGTTGATAGTTTTTCTTTTATTTAACATTTCATAGTTTTAATTTTGTTTTTTCCGAAAAGAAAAAAATATCGCGTTTATTCGTAATAGTCGCAATAATTTTGATCATATACCGTAAAAGTGCATTAAATTTGCTAAGAAAAATATTTAGATGTCAGTTTCAAAAAAAGTTCAATACTGGGTGCTATAAAAGATTTAATTGTTATAATTAAGAAATGATCATAATTATTTGTGTCTTTTACAATGACCGTAAAGTCAAAATTTTTAAATTGAGTAAATTAATTAAGTTAATTAAGTTTTGTTATATGACATTTTTTGTTCTATTTGTTGTATCTATCTAAATTTACTATTTAGGATTTAAATTTTTCTATTCACTATAGTTCATTTGCCAATATTTGTACAATTAGTTTATAAAGTCGTCTTCGTAAATATCTTGTTATAGGAAAAAACGATTTGTTTAATGAAGTTTTTTCATAAAAAATAAAATAGTAAATTAATTGAAATTCCGTTCGATTTTATTCCCTACAAAACCACATTGTCATTGTGTTATATTCTCTTGACTCCAATGTTTTTTAAGTTCGTAGAAAGCCGTATATTTCACACTAAATTACAACCAGCCCCACCGATTGATAATAGAAATTACAGACAACACACCAGGGGAGGCAATAATTCCGCTGGGACTGCGCGTTAAAGTCAAAAGGCCCTCAACGATAACGGCAATCGTTTTCGGAATTTGTCTCTTATTTGTGCGATTTATTTAATACAATGCTCTAGTTAGTAAGTCGTTTATCTTTCGGAAATGGGAAAGACCATTATAGCTGAATTGTGTTGTCATTGTTGGTTTTGTGTTTTTCCTGGCGGAAAAGAACTGAATTATTTTTATAAAAGCCCCAATAAAATTGAAGTATCCTCAAGATAGAAAAAAAAATGCGGAGTCATAAAAGGAAACAGCATCGCCTTATTTATGTAAGTTATAAGTATCTGATACAATGGATCTTAAATTAGATCAGATAGGGGATTGTTGATGCTAAAAAATAAAGCGATTATCCAAAAAACCGTTTTTTTTATTTCCCTCGGGCTTTGGTCCATATTTACATTTTAATTAATGATATACAAGATGTTTTATTGGTTAAGGGTTACATTTATGGGTTGCAATTTCAAATAAGATAAACTTCTTTTATTTTGTTAGTGGTGATCATTAAACAAATTGTATATTCTAAATTTTTCAATAAAATTGATCCATAAATATGTGAACCGGTATGTCATCTTGAATATACAAAAGAGAATAAAATCCTTTTGTTTCAGATTATCACTTTCTACTTCTCAGATTCTGTTAGTAAAGTTAATTTACATAGTAGGTATAGGTAGGTACATAAAAAAACACCAAGGTGGCTGCCTCCCGGGCAGTATATACATCTGTAAAAATTCCTCTTCGGCTTTTTCTCGTTTTCTCTGGCGCAATGCAATTACACGAAACCAACGGTTCTGTTGACATAAATCATCGGTGGAAACAATTTTTCAAATATTTGTGGTGGGATTTACGGGAATTGGGGATTTCTTGTGTTTAATTGAAAGCCGTTTCATTCGAGAGGTTCTCGTTAACATCGTAAATCGCATCGAATTTAGTGTAAATTTATTCAGCAGGTTCGGGCAATTACCGGCTTATAAACTCACTAAATTACGACGATTATAAATTACAGCGCTTCTGGATGAGGTTTATTAACATTTCGACCAATCTCCCAGCGAGAGTATGGCCAATAAGAATGCCTTCATGTTTGGACATGATAAAATATACAGCGCGTCTTTGTGACTTATAGGTTTTTAACACGAAATAAATATATGAAGAATTGATTACCTCAAGTGTCTTTTTTAAATGCGTTGGGTCAACAACATTGATCCGATTACTATATGTAGATACTACACAGTTAAGAGCAAATTTGTTTGCAATATAGACAATTATTTTATGCACCTAGACAGTACAACAATTTATAAAATCTTTTCTAGGATATGAAGGGGGAACTAAAATTACATAAAAAAGAATTCACCCCCTTTTAGGGTTCACGTGCCCCAACTGTAGAAATTTAAATAGCAAATCCCAACTTGTGATAGGTACCTACATCATTAAAAAGCCTATAAAAATACTATCCAATGGTATAAATAATAATTGTACAGGGTGAATCAATAATTGTGAAACCTTGCATTAAAAGCAAAATTTAATGAAGTTTGAAAATACCATCGAACCACTAATTGTGCTTGAATTAAACATGCTGCTGCAGTCAGGCACTGGTTGAATACTAATTATCCGAACAATTGGATTGGAAGGAGAAGTCTTATTGAGTGGTCACCGAAATCACCGGACTTAACGACACATGATTTTTTTCTATGGGGTTACCTCAAGTCATTAAATTTTGGTTTTAAGGCAAGATTTCACAATTATTGATTTACCTTGTACAATAATTATTTATACCATTGGATAGTATTTTTATAGGCTTTTCAATGATGTACCTATCACAAATTGGGAGTTGCTATTTAAATTTCTACAGTTGGGGCACGTGGAGCCTAGGGGGTTGAAGGTGGTGAATTATTTTTTCACAAGTTGGGGGTTGTCATTTTAGTTCCCCCTTCATACCTTAGAAACGGTTTTAGGCATTTTTGTTATCATCTTTCGTTTGTGGGATATAACCCATTGTAAGTTTTAAAATTGTCATACAGTATAATGGAAATAGGTGGAACAATTATTAATTCAGAAAAATTAATTCAGAAAAGTTAAACTGAAATAAAAAATTATTCTGCATTTTTTTAAATGTATCTATCTAAATTTAATTTATATGTGAATAGAATGATGTCTTATTTAACAGAGTGTTTGATGAATGATAGACGTTTCTAAACAGCCATAAAATAAGACGTCCGATTCGGAATCCGAGCATCATGCAGGAACAGAATGTTCAAAAATACTTGTACAAAAAAGCACGAGCTGGAAGCGGCTCCTAATTCAATGGTATAAGTAGGTAGGTATTTAATCTTTAAGTGTTATGTTTACAGGTGGATTTATTCGGTTAGAGGTGATCACGTATCTTAAACATTTTTAAAACAACACTTATAAGAGATGGAACAGCGAATGTACAAGATGTAATAAGATAAATAACTCATTCTCTTAACGTTATCTTTTTCTCACATGTAGTATTGAATAGCCAGAGGCAGCGTCTAACTTCCTCACACCAGGAATTAGTTACTCAAGAATTCTACTGTAAAGGTAAATATCTTTTTATTTATTTGTAATTCGTATTAGAAATTGGCTACTGATTAATAAATTAGGTCCTTTTTTTACAGATATTTCAATAAAATCACCGGAAGGATGTGAATTAAAAGTGGTGTGTAGTTGCCCCCGCGACGCTACGCCCTTGTATAGCATCGAACCTTCGCCCCATAAAATAAAAACAGCTGTCTACTGAAGGAAACCCGATACTTTTAAGAGGTTCACGGCGTCTCGCTCGCCCTTTCGCCGCTTTGAATCTCCCGTTTTCCTTTCTCTCATAACAGAAAAACAAACACATTAAAATGAACAGTGCTGAACATTGACAATGCCTATAAATAGACCATATACCTCTATATGGTTTATCGCGGGCCAGCATCAGAGCTGCGTAGGACCCCTGCTATGTGATATTCAGTTCTAGATGTGGGGTCGATCAGGGCAGTTGTGATAGATAATTATCAGTATGTTAAATTATATAGCAGTTATCTTTATGGAGAAATCCTCACCATCTCAACATTTTTGTACTTTTAATGGTCGACGGATCGATCATAAACGGTTATGCCTATGGCTTTGAATGGAGTTCCTTGATCAACCCTAATCGTAAAATGTATACTACCTGCTTAAAAATCTATATTTTATACTGATTACTGATTACACAAGAAGTATCTAGCTTTTCATTCTACCCTTTTACAAGTACTTATAGGTGACACTTCCGGTTATATCGGAAGTTGACACCAACTTCGTTATTTTAAATGGAAAGTGCCATTTTTAACTTCATTTTTGAATTCTATGGCCTTTTTTAACTAGACTTTGATAATAACACCATATGCCAAAAAAGTGTAATCAAAATGAAAATATTTTAGATCAATTCATATTATTCAAAAAATACTAGAACCAAAATTTCAGATTTTTAAGTCTTTTCATTATTGAGATACTTCTAATGGACTGTTACCGTGAAAAGCCCTGTATAAGTTTGAAATTTGGCATTAGTTATGTCCAGACATAGTATTATAATACTAATAATAATTCATTTATAAATGAAACTAAACTAAGTTTTCAGGGTTCATACATTTACAGGGCGTTTAAAATCTTCTGAACTTGGCTAACTTAAAAAGTTAGCTATAACTTTGTTATTTCAAATAGATCACCCTGTATTTTTAGGTATTGGACTGTGGAGGTTTTTAAAACTTCAATTCTCCAGTTATCTAGATGGCTATTTGATGCATTTAATATGCCATGGTTACGTCATAGCTTTGTCATTAAAAATAGTTCATTAATTGAACCAGTTGAAGATGAAGAGATGAAGTTTTAGGAAAGTTCAAGATGAATTTTTAGTCTTAAAATTATACTTACTAAATTAAAATTTTACTTGTTTTACAAAATTTACAAATTTTACTCAAATCATGCAAAACGTAGAGAACATTGGAAAAGAATAGACCATTAAAGATTACTTAAAATTATTTTAAATACATTTACGAATAGGTACAGGCTAAAATTTTTAGTAAAACATGTAGAGTATTCAGCGAATGATATCCGTATACCATCTCGATGCCATTAATGGCAAAAGGTAAATAAAAGAATGAAACAACAGTTTCTTGGTTCCGGAAATATCAAAGAAACGGGATTCACAGTTAAATAGTATGTATTAAAGAATGAATAAAATTATTTAAAAAAGTGTTTAAACAGGTTTAGACAACAAACTGAATCTACAATTCGTTCAAATAGTGAATTGTATTGTGAAGTGTATTGAATATAATTAATAAAAGTTCAATTATTTGAAGAACGACTGCATTTGAATATAGGGATTTACCCTTATGGATCGAAAGAGCTTAACAATATCCATTACTCAATGTCAAAAAATTAAGGGTAATCCATTTGAAATAACAAAGTTATAACCACTTTATGTTAGCCAAGTTAGTCAGACAAATTTAAACGCCCTGTAAATGGACTATAAAACTGAGTTTCATAGAATTCAATAGAATTCAGAGATATCATAGAAAATTCATTCGACCGTTCATCGAAAAAATAAAAAAAATTAAATACCTTAAAAATGGTGCAATTTGGCATATGGGCTACAGAATTCAAAAATGAAGTCAAAAATGGTACTTTCCATTTGAAACACGGCCCTATATTTCTAAGGTCTCAAATCTCTCTATGCTTATGCATTACAGAATGTGTCCCGTTATTTGAGGACTTTTTGAGGTTCACTTTTGCGCCGCACCGTGGCGAAAGATCGGAGGACCAACTTATCTCAGCCAATCAGCGTCGCGCTACATAAATACCGGTTGTGAGATGACAGTTCAAGCTGTCAAAACTTCAAAAATTATTTTTTGACATTTCGAGGAGAAAATGGAGAAATACATTAACCGAAGATACGTGAGGCATGATGTTTACAACAACATCATCGCTAATTTAAGTATATTTTTATATTTTGTATCTATTTTTAGTTTGAATAAAACCTATCTTAATGCTAATTATACATAATTCGTACGCAAAAAACCGGGGTCCTTTACAACATATATAAAAAAATCCTACAATAGTACAATATTTTTTGCACAAATTAGTTATAAGGAATAGAATAAAAAAAACCAAAATAAATGCGGCTAGAAAAGCGGACACGATGCGCTCGGAGATAGTTGACCTCTCTGTGTCGAACAATATATCACGCCCACAAAATTGAAAAAAGAGAGAAAAGGAGCAGTTATCTACCTGCCTACCTATAGCTCCTCGGACCTAATGAGATAGTACTTGGCATTTAATGAAAGGCACTCGATCTGAAGGTGAGTCAAAAATAATAAATAGGAGATAATTGGATCATCATGGTATCAATTTTCCATTATCAATGCGAAATCACGTACTGCATGCAGGCACCCATTATGGGAACCGCTAGATTGATCTCGCTTAAATCGTGCCTCTCGTTACAAGATCATCAAATTAATTACGGCGGTTTTCTTGAAATTTACGCCAATATTCAAGAGGAGTTTATGCCTATACAATATGTTGTTCTATACCACCGATGATTATCATTATTTTCTATTAAAATAACCGCTTGTACAATCGATATTTATACAGAGTTGGGCAAAAGTCCGGAATAAAATTATTATCTTTTGAACCAGTAATTTAAACAAAAAACGCTGAAACACGTGAATGGATTTTATATTGGACGGATTTGTTGCGAATAAAATGATTTTTTTTTCTTCAACCCCTTAGTTGCCACCCAACCCAACTTTTTTTTTTAATGCAAAAGTATGTCGTCTGTAGGGTCATTGAAAAGCCCGTGAAAAAAGGAATCTGAAACATACCTTTTTTTTTATTTTTTCTCATGTTGTTATTTGGAAATGGGCAATAATTTCTTTTAAAATCAATTCAGGTGTTTCAGCGTTTTTTGTTTCAATTACTAGTTCAACAGATATTAATTTTATTCTGGACTTTTGCCCAACCCTGTATAAAGTTAGAAACAAGCAAAGTGGTTAGCATGATTTTCAGTCGCATCGAAATTGAATTACTAATTTTTTTCGCATTGTACCCAAATAAGTGGGACTTTAAAATGCGTTCTATTATACATAAACATAAAACTATCAAAATTGACATTAATGACATTTCGTTTGACAAGTTTAATAGAGGTGGGAATCATTTTTTGTTATAGAGGTGCAGTAACGACTGTTATAAAATAAGCGTTATTTTTCGAATATCAAAAAAAGCCATTCCCAGGTTCACAAAGGAATGGTAATTTATTTAAAGATTCTGACGGCATCCCATATGGTTAAAATGAAGAATAAAAAGTGATTAAGTAAAAAAATAAGAAATTTCGTCTAAAAACAGCAGTTTAAGGTGTGTACTCGGTATAGTTCCTTCCAGATTTTTTTCAATTTCCTAGTTTGATTACATACCAGAAGTTTTATTTCGCCTGAAATAAGAACGAACGCCGCCCTACCCGAAAAAGCGATATAACAAATAGTCGAGTTTCGTGTTCAACGGCACTTTGAATGCGATTTCTAACTTCGCAGACTATTAAATGGAGGCAAACTGTTTTCTTATTAAAGTTTGAGTTATAAGTTCCTTCGATAATAATCTTTAATTTTGTCTTTACATTACGTTAGGCGAGCTTTTCTTTTTTCAGGATGCCCGTATAATTTGTAGATTCATTTGTTAAATCGTTCTGAAATGTATTTTATCGGAAAAAAAGAAACTATTACTCTTGTTGGTTTCATGCAACCTTTACATGTAACAAAGTAATAAGGTAAAACATCTGCAGTTAGTTGTATGACTATACTGACTACCTATCTAAAAGTGGAAATAGTTTCAAGTTAAATGTAAAATAGTGCATGATTGTTTACTTTAATTAATTATAATTGTATTAGCTAAATTTTCTATCATGTACGTTTTCAATAGTTAATTTCTTCATAAAATCTCACGTAAATTCAATAGGTATTTAAAGATTTTTTCAAAATTTTACGATGGTAGGGCCAATTATACACGACTAAATATTGGTTGATTAGACACATCCTCATATACTCATATACACATCACTCTTTTTAATTTATATGAGTCTAAATAATGGGAGTTGTCTTTGTGCAGGTACCCATAGACCGTATTTCGAACTTCTTTGAACTTATCTGTATATTGTATAAAACAATCCAAATTTTATTAAAGCCTTATTCAAGTTGACAAATAACAGTAACATTGTAACGAAGTTATGCCATCTCTATATTTAATTTTTTGTTCCCACCTTTGTAAAGGGTATGTCAAGACGAGCTTAAAATATCTGTATATTGGAAACTATACTTGTCCAATTTCAATAAAATTTGGTATACATATATTATGCAATAAGACGAACCTCTTAAAAATATTTTTATAGTCAAATTTGATATTTTGATACCGGAAGTAGGCATCAACTTTGTTATTTCAAATGGAATACCCTGTATATTAATATATTTTTGAAACCTACGTAAAATTTCAGGATACTTTTGTATAAAACACTTTTTTCAAAAACGCATACTTTTTGGGTTCAATTTTTCTTTCGGAAAATTTGACCGATGCAAGCCCTTATAAATAATATTTTTTACAAGGATCCCCTTAAGGATATGGAAAGGTTTCTATAGGGTGGACACTAGAAAGGTCAAAGGTATTTGAACCTGTGTTGAAAAACTTTTTATTTTTATACAGGATGTGTATAAAAATTGTTCAAAGATGAACATCAAGAATATTAAATTTCTTCATTTTTTAATCGGAACCACCCAGTTTTTTCTATTTTAATGAAATCAGTGGTAAAAAAGGGAAGTTCATGCTTACTTCCCTATACCTAATCCTAATAGTTTTAAATATATTAAAAATTTTACGTAACACTTACTTTTCTGCCTTATTCTTAAATAAGTCGGTTTTACAAGTTGCCCATGTAAATTGTTTGTGAATAATTGATTATTAATTTTGGTACTTGTACGATATTATTTATCAATATGGATATCAACAGTCTCATATAAATGAAAAAAAAAATGATATTGCGGGATTACAACTTTCTGCGATCATCTTTCTGCAAGTTTCTGTTGGTATCATCTTTGTCAAATTGAATCATCTTTATTTGTTCAACTCCTAGAATTGACCATATTAAATTGCAAGCAAAATTGCACCTGTATAAAAGTTCATATAGTAATAACTGATTGATATTATGCAACGATCAATTGATAAAATATTCCTAAAGACTTTCAAAAGGGCTTGAAATTTTCGAGATAAATTTACAAATAATGTCCCTTCCCTTGTATAGGTAATGTAACAAAATACTCCGTAATAATCAATGCATTAACTACCGATAAAGTGCCTTTTTTCGGGCTCCGACGGTTCGGCTCCTTATCTGATAATCACTTTAAAAGAATACGCATTGTTGCAGCATCGAAAAAATGCACAAACGCTCATGCTCATGCACATACATACAGGTGCCCCGCGTACCATTTTGTCTAGTCAAGGTCTGGAGCCAATAATTACTCTGTCAATGGGGATTAATTCTCGAGCCTTTTGTAGGCTTTTCAGTTCGCTGCTTCCTTTCAGGTTTATTGTTGGAACGGCTGAATTAATTTTTTATGCTTTTCAGGTCTCGTTATCGATGCGGTTTTTATATACCGAAGAGGACAGTTCCTATTAACGCTGAATACGAACGCATTCTTAACATTGATTTTTAATTCTATTCCGATATTTATTGACAATTCGAGCCCAGAACAATTACGCCGACGTTTCTGTATTTGTGCTTTTAATATCATCAGAGCTGCGAACAAGATGAAAAGGAGAGTGCTTTTATTATAGATACCTACAAGTTTTGTATTCCAGAGCAGTCAAAACAAAAAAAAATATGGGCCTAAATCATTTATGATTTACGTCCGCCGTTGCATTTGAATAATTCGTAACAAATTTGTGTCTATTCTGAAATATGCGTTTCGTTTCAGCACCCTAAAGGTTAGGCTAGGTGTTGTGCAGCTGATTTATGAAAGGTATACCCACTTTTATCAAGATCTATTATAATTTGTGGGCATTTAGAAAATGAACAAGCGGATTAATGCCGTTAGTTAACAGTTTGTCGATGATTTATAGCATCCGTAATATTCAATTAGCCCGTAATCTAAAGCATTATCTCCCTGATAAATTATATCGGCCTTTTACTTAGAAAGAAATTGTTGGCAGTTTTATGGTCGTGTGGCGACTTTTCAGGTTGGATCTTTAACGCAGAGAGGGTTAATTATCGTGAACTAGATCACTTTCGGTGAAATACGAGATCGATTTAATAAAATATATTATCTCGTCGTTACAGAAGATTAAGTTTAATTTTAAATCAAGCTCGGTTACCGTTACGTTTATACTTGTAGGTACTTCGAGATAAAAAGGTTCAATTATGAGTTGTTTTTTTACGAGAAAAAAATGAATAGGTGCCTTTTAACAAACATTTATAACTTTATACGAGAATCCCGATAATGGACGAAGAACACACAAAATTTTAAACCTTATATTGCATGAAATTATACACCAGGCGGGCCATTACGAAGTCTGCGCATTTCGTAAGTGCCAATAACACGAATTGCTAATCTAAAGTTAAACTGTGAAAATTGCGTTGCGAAAAAACGCATTTTGAAAAATCGAATTTCAAGCCAATTATGGCCCGCGAAGACGAGGTCGCGCAACGGGTTTCTTAATAATTTGATTTAACACCATTTCTTACTATAGATGCGCATAATTTACTTAGGTCTCGAAACACTGAAAATAAAAATTTTGTTACCTGCATGCTGTGCTAATCCCACGCAGGAATTGCCCACACTACTCTCCTCCACTCTCTATAATCTATACTCTATTCTCTCCATTCCCTTCTCTCTATTCTCTAATC
>OU900094.1:4573522-4678457 GCA_918026865.1 Phyllotreta striolata | reverse complement strand
CTTAATGTGTTCACTGAATACCAGTTTGTCGTCTATGTAAATTCCTAAGCATTTAAGTGATCTGGTCGGTTTGAAGCTGTAGTTCCCGATTTCGAAGACGACATCGTCCCGTGCTCTAGGGCCTCTGATTATAACAGCCTCTGTTTTTTGCAACGCTAATTCGAGGTGGTTTTGGGTCATCCATGCGTGTATCCATCTGAGAGCTACGTTCGCCTTCTCTACCAGCTCTACCTTGTTGTTAGCCTCCACTACTAAACTGAGATCGTCTGCGTAAGCTATTGTTCTACAGCCCTCTGGTATCTCTACCTCGAGGACGCCGTCGTACAGAATATTCCACAGCAGCGGTCCTAGCACTGAGCCTTGAGGGACCCCTTGCCGGACCGGTTTGCTGTATCCCTTGGCCTGGATAACTCTGTCATCGAAATAACTGCGTATTAGGTTTACAAGGTATGTCGGTATCTTATACTTATCCAGACGTTGTTGTATTAATTCCCATTTTGCTGTGTTGAATGCATTCTTCACATCGATACAAATCACTGCCGCCCAAGTTCCAGTATTTTTTTTTAGGATGGATTCTACTGCTTCGATTGTGGATTTTCCTTTCCGGAAACCAAATTGATTCGGCGATAAGTGGATTTCATCTTCTAATCTGGCTTTAATGAGATGTTCTAAGAGCTTCCCCAGCGTATCCAATAGACATATCGGTCGATACTTGAGTTCTTCGATGCGGCCTTTGGGGATGAGAACCACATTTGCTTTTTTCCACTGTTTTGGAAATTTCTGTCTCCGTAGGATCCCATTTAAGACCCCGAGAATTTCTTCGGGAATTATCTCGATTGCTGCCTTCAGTGTCTCCACCCTTATGCCATCTGGTCCCGGTGCTTTACCCGTTTTTAATCTACAAGATGCTTGCACGAGTTCTTCCATGCTAAACTCCTGATAGATGTTGGAGCGCGTGAACTTTGCATCAATTCTGTACCAATCCGGAAAGAGATCATTTATTATTTTTGCCTTTATGTTCGGGCTTGTCTCGTACGGAGATCTTTGACCTTTTAAATCCCGCGTGGCAATCTTGTATCCCAGTCCCCAGACATCCTCGTCGATCTCCTTGCACCTGTTCTTCCAACACTCCCTTTTCGACTTGTTGATTTCCCTCCTGTACTCGTTTCGTGTATTCTTATATTCTTCCTCCAGTAGCTCTATCTGGTTGCTTTCCATATTTCTCTTCCCTCTTGCCCTTGTCAGTACTCTTCTCTTGTGGTTACAGATTTCTCTTATTCGGTTTATTTCCCCGTTCCACCAATAGGGTTGGCATCTGTGTTCTTTTTGTGGCGTTATTTTTTGGCTCAACCGTTGTGCCGCTGTGAGCACATCCACGATCTTCTCATACTTCCCTCTTATTTTTCCTTTCATAAGTTCCATTATTATTTTCGCAGCTTCCTTATCTAGATCCGGTTTTGATTGGAGGAGAGATTTTTTCCTTTTGTTACCCGGATTGTTTTCTATATCCAGCAGTATAAACCGATGTAGACTTAGGCTTTCCTCAAGTAAGACTTCCCAGTTACTAACGCGCCGCGATATATTTTCTGTCACCATCGTGATATCAATGAACGAGTTTGATTGTTTCCTGGCAAAGGTAGGGACCTTTCCATCGTTGAGTGCTAACAAGTTTAGAGTAGCCATCCATTCCTCTATGAGCTTTCCCCTTTGATCTTCTTTATCCGGGCTCCATAGGTAAGACTTTGCATTGAAATCTCCGAGTATAATTGCATTTAATTTATTTTGTGTTCGTAGATCCTGCATGATATCTTCTACTTGCTTCTCAAATTGTCCATATTCAATATTAGGAGAGATATAGCAGTTATACACAGTAGTATCTTTTAGGACGATTTTAAGATATCCGTTTTTACTTTCGTGTTTTTGGATTCCGATGTTTCTATTCCTAACTTGGACCGCGACTGAGTAAGTATTATCCATAATTAAACCCTTTTTTTTACAGGTATTTATATTAGGTTCTTGGATGAATATGATGTCCGCTTCGATCCGGTTTGCCAGAGCTTCCGAGACATCATGCGACCTACTTGAACGACCGACATTTATTTGGAGGAATTTCATGCTATTTACTAGGTATAAATATATATATATTTATATATATATATATGTATATAAAGGTAAGTATAAAGTAGGTGTATATAAATAGGTATAGGTAAACAAAACAGGTAAGTATAGACTAGATATAGATTTAAATAGGTATAAGTAAAAACAGGTAAGTATAAATAGAATAGGTGTATAAATATAAGTGTTGATATAATTTAGATTTGTAGGTAAGTGAGGTAAGTTAAATGTTTCCAGCGGGGTCCCGCTGACCAATGCCGCCTTCGCACCATTTCTTTAGGGCAATTTCTTCTCCCTCGTTCATCGATGTTGTTGATATTCTCGATGACTGTCTACTAAAATTTCTTTCTTTTTCTCTTGCCTCTTTCACCGCTTTTTTGAAGGCTGGGCACTTAAAAGTACCTGCTACGTGCCCTTTCTCCTCACACGTGGGGCAAGCCTCTTCATTTTGGCACTCCTTAACAGTATGACCCTCTTGGCCGCATTTGAAGCATCTAGTGATTTTATTCTTTTCCTGGCACTCTCTAGTATAATGGTCGTGTGACCAACATTTCAAGCATTTTTTGACTCTATGCCTTCTCTCCACTCGACATCTAGCTATGCCGACCTTTACGTAATCCCTCGCTAAAATTTCTTTCGCTATCTCTTTTGTAACGACGAGTGTGGCTGCCTGAGTTTTATTAATTTGCGGCCGAAGCTCGCTAATCGTGCAGGTTTCTTCATCCCACAAATTTTCCTTCTTTAGCGCTTCTACCACATCCTCTTTACTCTTGTTCAAGTCCATGCCTCTTATGTGTAGTACCTCCTGGTCTCTTTCCGTACCCAGCCTTCTTGTTTTGGTGCCAGTCTCTTTGTTTAGTGCCTCGCTTATCTTTTTTAAAATTTCTTTGTCTTTGTCCAGGGTTATTATCATTTTTCCGTCCCTAGTGCTACGGACTCCTCTTACAGCCTTCGCCATGGTGGCGTTTGCACCAACCACTTGGTTTACTTTGGTAAGTACTTCTTTATAGTCTCCGCCACCCTGATCCACTATTAAACCGTAGGTTTTCCTTTCGGTTTGATTACCCCCGATCTCTACGTTCTGTCTTCTTTTGGTGGTAAATATCCCCAGCTTGGTATTTGTCTTGTAGAAAATCGCTTCGCACATTTTTCTGAACGTACTAACCGAGAAACTTTCGATGTGGTGAAGGGCCACACGTTCGGCTCCTCTGGTTTCTTCCTTTAATTTGTTTAGATGGCTCCAGAGGTTTTCCATCGTCCCATCATGTTCTATCTTAACTATAATTTTTTTAATTTCTTTATTGGTTGTCCTGAATACGGTCTTTTGCTCTATCATTTCGAAGGCCCCCCCTAGTTCGCAGATTTCCGGGAATTTTTCTTTGTATAGCTTTTGTATACTGTTCTTCATCTCTTTATCACTTGGCTCTACCATGATCACTTTTACCACTTCTTCGTTGGTAAGGATTGGGTTTCCCACGACTACTTCCGTCCGTTTAAAGACTTCCTCTGACCATTTTTCGTTTATTATTTCTTGTAGTTTTTCTAGCGTGTCTACGTCGTCTATCGATGTTATTTCGTCTTCGCTATTGGTTTGTGTAGCTATACTTCTACAATTGCTTTTTTGATTATCCGTTTGAGCATCTGCGTCATGCATCATTTTGTCGACCTCTTCAAATCTGATTTTCTCGAGTAGATTTTTTATGCTTCCTCTCTCGAATGTTGACACCGTGTATTTTAATTTTGTAGCCGTATCTTTAATGCCCCTTTGAGTGTTAGGCATCTCTGTAATTTTTGTATCCAGTTCTGCAACTAGTTTCAGCGTTCTCATGATTGCCTCGATCAAGCACCCCGCTTCTGGGTTTTCTATTTTATTATATGGCTTTTCTACTCTGAAAGATGTATCACATAACTTTTTTCTCTTTTTTCCGCCTTCCGCGTTCGGCAGCGACAGCGAGTTACTTCTTTGTAACGGACTAGTTCCTAAATTTAGTCTGCTATGAGGCAGGCATCTTTTTTCTCCCGATTGGTCTGTTTGGCCAGTTTCAGGCTGGTCATCCCCTGTTAGGTTTATTGTTTGTTTAGGATCCATATGATTCCCACGCGTTGGGCAGAACTAAAGGTCCGGCGGGGCAGTGCTCCCTTACCCCGCTAAGGCTACTTACTCCGGGAGGTCGCCTGGTATCCCGGAGGCTCCGTTCGAGACCACCTGACGCGTGGCCATCAACCCTTCGGCACGGTACGCATGACACCTTGGGCTACGGGTTATTTTTTAACAGGGTTTTCCTTCCCTGGTCCATGGGCTCCAGGTTAGGCGCCGAAGACTCGCCCCTCACCCTTCTCCGTTGGCTACGAGACGCACTCCCAGAGCGCGCCCCGCATTGCCTTGGACCACCTCTCGGAGGTGGAGATAGGATTTGCCGGTTCATCCACGAAGGACTAAGGACTTCTCAGCATTTAGCAGCACGGTAAGTATGGACAACCCACCGCACCACTGAGGTCCATCCCGGCCCTTTGGTCCCGTGGGTTTTATTTCAGGGTTTTCCTTCCCTTAGCCAATTTGTTCCCGATATGGCGCCGGAAATTCGCCTTTCACCCTTCTCCGTTGGCTACGTGACGCGCATCGTAAGATGCGGAACACGCATTACCAGGGTCCACCACGAGGAGGTGGAGATAGGATTTGCTGGTATGTCTTTTCAAGGCTATCTCGACAGTCCCTCACGGGGCCGCAACCGCGGGCCCCGCGGGACTGTCTCGACAGTCCTTTTCAGGACTATCTCAACAGTCCTTCTCAGGACTATCTCAACAGCCTTTTCGAGACACTGGGCCGCAATAGGGCGCCTTTGGGCGTTACTCGAGTTTTAATGCGTCCCGGACATTGGCAATCCGAAACACCTCGAGACCCGGGTACCAGCCATTTGGACCCCACCCTACCCTACCCTACCCTACCCTACCCTACCCTACCCTACCCTACCCTACCCTACCCTACCCTACCCTACCCTACCCTACCCTACCCTACCCTACCCTACCCTACCCTACCCTACCCTACCCTACCCTTTTTTTTTTTTTTTTTTTTTTTTTTTTTTTTTTTTGCCGGGTGGAAATGCTTTATGCACACCGGGTACAGGTTCCTCCCTTCCCCGGTAGTGTGAGGACTCCAAGGCGGGGTGTGCAAGCCTTGTTTACCCACTAAAACCACCTCGACGCCTCAATTTAGCTGCCGGCACCGCCGTCGTTCGACATACTTCAGCAGCTAAAGAGCCCATGCGTCCTACCTTCTTCCTTGCCTGATTCTCTCATCATCTTCTTTCTTTCTCAAGATTTTCCCTATCATGACTCTAATCGCCTCCCAATTGTCTTTACTTGATATCATTGTGTCAATCAGGGTTTCCTCGGTTAATCTTCCCACTTGCGTCTCTGCTTCTTCCCTTTCTTTATGCCATCTGGCGCAGCTAAATAGTGTATGCGCAGGAGAGTCCACATCTTCCATGCAGTAGGCGCACCCTTCATCCTCTTCTTTTCCGATCTTCTTGGTGAATTTTTTGAAACATCCATGTCCGGACAACGCTTGCGTCACATGAAAGTCAAGACTTCTATGTGGGCAAGCCAGCCACTTTCCTATATCTCTAATTAGGGCTTTTGTCCACTGACCCGTCTCAATTTCTGCGTCCCACTCCTCCTGCCATTTCTTAATTGTTACCTCTCTTTCATCCTTCTTCCGTTCTTTACTCTGGCCGTTTCCTTCAAAGATTCTTTTCCTCTCGTATGCTAGTAAGTGTATCGGTATTGCGCCTGTGATAATTTGTATGGCCTTGGTTGAGACGGTTCTGTACGCTCTAGCTACTCTAATAAGATACTTTCGTTGGGCCCTTTCTAGTCTTTCCCTATTTTTCTTTATTTTCAATCCGTCGGCCCAAATCGGCGCGCCGTACATCAGTATTGAATTGACTACCCCTCCCAGCACCTCTCTTTTCTTCGTACTCGGTCCTCCTATATTAGGTAACAGTTTGCTTAGCTGTGAGACTTTCCGATCCGCCTTTTCGCTTGCGTATGTGATGTGTGCGCCGAAATTTCTATCTCCACCGATCATTAAACCCAGATATTTGATTGCTCTTTTAGGTTTTATGGAACAGCCCCCCACCGTGAATTTTACTTCCTTGGCCTCCTTCTTTCTATGTCCTACAAGTAGGGCCGCCTCTGTTTTTTCCGGTGCCATCTCCAATTCGTGTTTTTTGAGCCATTCGTTGACCATATCTAGGGCTAACTCGGTCCTATGCACCAGATCCTGTGCATCATCCGACTCCGTAATGAGTGCCAAATCGTCTGCAAAGGCTACTGCCTTGACACCGCTCGGAAAGCACAGCCTTAGTAATCCGTCGTACAAAATATTCCATAGAACAGGACCCAGAACCGAGCCCTGTGGTACGCCCGCTTTAATAGGGATTTTGACCTCCTTATCCACTACGATATATCTTTCGCCCAGATATGACCTCATCAAATTTATTAAATACGCCGGTAAGGCTTTTCTCCTCATTGCGTCCAAAGTATGCCCCCATGACGCCGCATTGAATGCGTTTCTAATGTCGATCGTTATAATTGCAAGCAGTTTTCCTTTGCACCTCTCAATCGTAGTAGTCACTTCTTTGATTGCGTGAATAGTTGATCTGCCTGGCCTAAACCCGTACTGTTGCTCCGATAGCCCCTGCCTAATCTCTAACTCCTCCATAATCCTATTCTTTATCATTGCCTCAACCAGCTTATTTATGGTGTTCAGAAGACATATTGGCCTATATTTTATGGGTTCCTCGCTTGATTTTCTTGGCTTCGGAATTAGAACTATGTTCGCTTCTTTCCAGTTTCGCTGAAAACGCTGCCTTATCAGGACATCGTTCGCTATACAGAGCAACAAGTCAGGGTCGACTCTAAACACCTCTAGCAGTGCCTCGGCCGGAATGTGGTCTGGGCCCGGTGCCTTGCGCAATTTCATTCTACTTATCGCCACTTCTAGTTCTTCTGGGCTGAACTTGGGTCCCGTTTCTCGCTCGTCCTGATATTGTTCCTGGTAATCCCTGCCTACTTGGAACAGCTCGTTTATCGCTTCGACCTTCTGTCGTGTGCTCATATCTGTTGGGCTGTGCCTAGCTAGTCTTCCTGTCACAATCTTGTACCCGGTACCCCACAAATCTTCCTCCGCCTCTTCGCATACTTTTACCCACTCCGATCTCTTCGAGGTCCGAATAAGGTTCTTGAGTTTCGTCCTCATGCCCTTGTATATTTCTATGTCCTCGTTTTGTGAGTCTCCTCTACCCTTTTGCCTTGTTATTCTCCTGCGCACTGCTATGCATTCTTTCCGCAGTTCCTCGATAGCCTCGTTCCACCAATAAGGTACATGCTTGGCTCTTCCTTTCACCTTAACTGTACTGTTATGGTATATCTCACTAATAATTTCCGATCCACTCTCCGTTTTCTCCAATGTATCCTTATTTGCTAGCATGAGCTGTAAGCCATTTCTAAACGATTCCCAGTCTACCCAATGCATTGTTTTCTGCTTCTGTGTTGTTCTTTTCGTAGGAATATTCCCTGTAGCCTCGAAGTAAATGTATCTGTGGTCGCTAAGGCTTTCCACATCTAGGACTTCCCATTTTTGAATCTTTCTAAATAACTGCCTTGTTGCACAGGTTATATCGATGTACGACGTTTTATTTCCGCTTACGAATGTAGGTTGGTTCCCGTCATTTATTACCGTGAGGTCAAGCTCCGACAGCCATTCCAAAAGGTATTCGCCTCTTTTATCCGTCTTAGGGGCACCCCATTCTAGTGCTTTCGAATTAAAATCCCCCAGCAGGACATATTCTTCCTTGATATTACGGCAAAAACTCATTATATTATCCAGGTCTTCTTTAAACTGGTTTAATCCTACGTTGGGCGACAGATAAACACATACCAAGCTAATGGATTCGAAATTTACAAAGAGAAAACCTTCACCGCTAACAACATTTTCGACATTTAATTTCCTGTTACCACACAATAGCGATATATCTTTTCTTTTGTCAATTAGCCATTTACCCCCCTCAATCAGTTTTTTGTTCGGCTCCCCTACTATTAGAATGTCCACGTCCCTCTTCATCATTGTGGAAAATGCTAGGTCGTGAGCTGCTCTCCCACGACCTAGGTTGGTCTGAAGTATTTTTAGAGTCATCGTTAAGATGAGGGAGTCTTCAGGCCTTCAGCCCCCGACTCTGGCCTCTTCTCTTCTCTGACTTCGCTTCCCCTCGTTGTTCTTCTTGAATTCCTTCGCTTTCTTTCTTCCGCAATAATTTTCCTGTATGCCGGGCATGCCAATCTATCTGACCTATGGCCATCTATTTGGCATGCAACACAGAATTCTCTTTCTTCGCAGTCTTTGGCCAGGTGTCCTGCCTCATTGCACTTCAGACAATTATTTGACCGGTCCTCACCTTTACATTCCTCCCTCCTGTGCCCATATTGCAGGCATCTATAGCACCTCATAATCGGCGTCCATTCATTTATCCTGCACATGAGCATGCCAATCTTAATCCTTCCCTCTTTGATTAGGTATTCCGCTGTTCGTCGGCCAATTTGCACTATGGCGGCGTTATTCCCATCCTGTCTCTCCCTAATTGACCTAATCTCCACTGACTCGCCAAGACACGTTTGCCTTTGGATGGCCTCTATTATTTCCTCTTTGTCCAAGTCGGCTGTAATGTCCAGCACTTGTATTGTTTTCGTGTCCTTTTTATGTATCACCACCGTATTCGTCATGTTTTCCTTTAGCGCACGCTTCAAAACTTCTGCACTTCTCCCTCCTTTCATTTGTAATAGTAAATCGCCGCTAGCAGTCTTTTTAATCCTATTTATATTAACACCCAGTTTTTCCACGTCAACTTGTTTCTTCATGTCCTTTAGCATATCAGCGTAACTTCTTCCTTCTGCTTTTAAAATCAGCTTGTCGTCTGTCCTCCTATTGGCTTTAATCGTTTCCTCTTTCCTTTTTGTTATGATTTTAATTTCTAATTTGCTTTTGTTAAATCCTAGTTCAAGTCCTTTCCTTAGGTAGTCAAGTGGTGCATCTCCCATCGCAATTACTTTTAATTCTCCGTCCTGTTCCTCGTCTACTAACTGTCTTAGCTTGCGACTAACTTCTATTAATTTCCTCTTATCTACCGTTCCATCAGGATTAATCCTGAACGGCGTTACATACATCCTATTCCTATCCTCAACTATCTTCCCATTTCCATACTCTATACTGGAGCATTTGGTTATTACTTCCACCTCATCACTTATGCCCTCTTCTATGATGCTATAAATTTCAGGAATTATGAGTCCCATCTCCTTCACTCCCATTTCCTCTTTCTTTATTTTCGCGTTTAAAATAAATGCTGCCTTTCCTTTTAGGTCTTCCGGCTTTGGTGAATCGTAGATCATATGAGTGCGTTTATAGGCTTCCTCCGGCCAATTGTATTCGATAATTTCTTCCTCGTTTCTATTCTCTGCAATACTATTGATGATCCACTTATTTATTTGTGCTAATTTCCTTTCTTCGTTGATAGGTTCAAAGTCCACCTGCGTTGTTGCGTCTACCATTTTCTTTCCCTCCTCCTTTCCAACTTTTAAGTCCTTAGTGGCTTCTAGATTTCTTTCGTCTTCTAATCGTGTTGTTATTCTGCTAACCCACTCAGTGTGCCGGCTAATTTCTCTTGCTTTATTCTTTATTGCTCCTTTTATATTATTACTATCTGCTATCATCTTATTAAGTTCATTTACTGCTACTTCTAAACTCTTTACTTTTTCCCTCAGTTCGTTTATTTCCTGTTCAGGTTCCTCTCTTCTCCTCTTGATTCCTCCCAAAGAACTCGATCTTTGCTTTCTCAATATTTCCGGTCGTTCTAATGAGTGGGCTCCTCTTTCTTCGCTGTCTTTTAAAGTTGTCTTCGTCCTTTCCCTGCTTATCTTTGGTGGCGTTCTTGCTAATTCTCTTCTTTGCAACGGGATGATGATTGATAGGTCTTTCTGGGACGCTTCGGTTTTCCTCCCCTTTCTTGGTGGTGTACGGTTCAATTCCCTACCGTAGAACACAATTTGCTCTTGCTCTCTCTCGCTTGACTCTCCATCACTCGTTGTTGATGGCATCGACCTTTTGCCCCCCCCAGAATCCGTGGGGCAGCCTGCATTTGCAGGGGGGGATTCTGGGCCATCGGCCCTACCCCCCTGGGGTACTTTCTGTTTTAAGTTCGACATCTCCATATTTTTGCGGTTTTCTGTAGGGGTTTTCCTTCCCTTAGCCCACTAATTCCAGTTTTTTTTCAGGCGCCGGAAGCTCGCCATAACCCTTCTCCGTTGGCTCCGAGACGTACTCCCACAGCACGCCCCGGATTACCAGGGACCACCACGAGGAGGTGGAGATAGGATTTGCCGGTTCGTCCACGCAGGACTGCGGGCTCAGCGTTTTATTGCACGGTAAGTATGGGCACCCTACCGCGCCTACTGAGACCCACTGGGTCAGCTCAGACCCAAAACCCGACCATTTGGTCCCCACCCTACCCTACCCTACCCTACCCTACCCTACCCTACCCTACCCTACCCTACCCTACCCTACCCTACCCTACCCTACCCTACCCTACCCTACCCTACCCTACCCTACCCTACCCTACCCTACCCTACCCTACCCTACCCTACCCTACCCTACCCTACCCTACCCTACCCTACCCTACCCTACCCTACCCTACCCTACCCTACCCTACCCTACCCTACCCTACCCTACCCTACCCTACCCTACCCTACCCTACCCTACCTACCCTACCCTACCCTACCCTACCCTACCCTACCCTACCCTACCCTACCCTACCCTACCCTTTTTTTTTTTTTTTTTTTTGCCGGGTGGAAATGCTTTATGCACACCGGGTACAGGTTCTTCCCTTCCCCGGTAGTGTGAGGACTCCAAGGCGGGGTGTGCAAGCCTTGTATACCCACTAAAACCACCTCGCCCCTATTCACCCTTCACTGGTTGGGACTACCGTTGCTGGTTTACGTCAACCAAGTGAATGTGTTCGATACGCACTCTATGTTCGTTTGCGGTCCTTATCTTCCATTTCTTTTATTATTTTGTTTATTCCTTTCTCTATTGTATCCCAGTTCCTTTCGTTTTCCATCATCACTCCTATCACGTTTTCCGGTCTTAATCGATGTCCAACTTGCTCCTCTATCCTTTCTACCTCCTCCCGGTACTCACTGCACTGGAATACCGCGTGCTCCGGTGTTTCTTCCTGCTGGCATATGCTGCAGTCCCCGTTTTCAATTTTGCCAATTCTCTTTAGGTACTGTCGAAAAGAGCCGTGTCCGGTCAGGAACTGCGTGAGAAAATAGTTGCCTTGCCGGAATTTGCACTCATACCATGGTTTTATCCGGGGTATGAGCCTTTTTGTCCATGCAGCTTTCCCTTCGAGGGCGTCCCATTTCTTTTGCCATCTCTCCAGTGTAAGCAATCGGGCATGGGCCTTCTGCTTCCTGCTTCTCCACTCGTTGACGTGTACTTCCACCCTCTCCCTCACCATTTCGTCAATGGGAGGGTTACCCACGATAACTTGTAGGGCCTCCGATGATACCGTCCTGTATGCACAGCCGATACGTAGCAGGAGTTTCCTTTGGGCACCAATAAGCTGCATCCTGTATTTTTCCACCTCGATTGCTTCCCTCCATACTGGTGCGCCATACAGCATAATCGAGTATACTACGCCTCCCAAGATTTCCCTTTTGCGGCTAGTCATTCCACCTACGTTGGGCATTATGCCCTGCAATTTTATCATCTTCTCTGTCGCTCTTGCTACGGTTTCCTTAATATGTACGCCGAATGAGCCCCGGTGGTCTAGGTATATTCCCAGATATTTGATGGCTGTTTTGGGCACCACCTTGTGGTCTTCTATCGTGAATTGCACCTTTTCTCGAGCTTTCTTTTGTTTCGCGCCCCTGACGAGAATTGCTTCGGTTTTCTGCCCAGCTAGGCAGAGTTTATTATCTTCCATCCAGTCCGTGACGGAATTGATGGCTCGGTTCCCTTTGTCCATTAGGTCGTGTTTATTTTTCCCCTGCACTATGACCATAAGGTCGTCCGCAAACGCCAGATTCGTACACCCCTCTTCCATTTTTAAGTTCAGGACTTCATCGTACAATATGTTCCAGAGGGTTGGTCCAAGGACCGAACCCTGTGGAACTCCGACGTTTACTTCGATAGCAGCTGATTTGTCGACTTTTATTTTCCTGTAGGAAAAGTAACTTTCTATCACCCTTACCAAGTAGTCTGACACTTTCCGTTTTCGTAAGTTTCTTATTATCAAACTCCACGTTGCCGAATTGAATGCATTTTTGATGTCGAGTGTTATGAGAGCGATCCACTTACTAGTCGATTGGCGAACGTATTCCTGGACGTACTGAACCGCCTGTATTGTCGATTTCCCCTTCCTGAAGCCGAACTGTCGTTCTGAAAGACCATCTTCTCCGATTTCCTTCTCAAGCCGACTTTTTATGAGGGTTTCATAGACCTTTCCTAGTACATTCAGAAGACAGATGGGCCTGTATGAGCTGCTCAGTTCTGGATTCTTTCCTGGCTTTGGTAGAAGAATCAACTTCGATTCCTTCCATTCCCGAGGGAATTCTTGTTTTTCTATTAACTCGTTCAGTATTCCTAGGATTTCCTTTTGTCTTGTTTCCAGAGTCGCTTTTATAATTTCTGGGGGCACGCCATCGGGACCGGGAGCTTTACTTGCTTTAATTCTGCCTTTAGCTTCTTCGAGTTCGTCCTCTGTGAATAACGGTACATTTTTTACTCTCTCGGTCCTTACCCAGTTGTCCACCTTGGTTACGAATAGGTCTTTGGCTATCTTTTCTTTCCTATCAGTAGGGAGTACATATGGCTGTTGCGGCTTTACCATTTTCATCACGATAGCGTACCCCTGCCCCCAGACATCGTCTTCTAGTTCTTCGCAAATTTTCGCCCAGCAGCGCTTTTTGCTGGCATTTATTAGTTGCTTTAGGGCCCTTCTTTGTTCTTTTAACTCGATTTTTTTGTCTTCCTTTGCTCTTCCTTCATTTCTCATCTTCGTTATTTCCCTCCTTATTTTAATACATCGTTGTTTTGCATCTCTAATATCGCTTGTCCACCAGTACGGTATCTCTCTCATCGTATTTTTATTTTTGAGTTCACTTTTTTTTGCGCATTTTTTAATCGTACTTGTTAGCTCTGCTAGGTTCTTCATCGGGTAGTTCTCAGTGTTCAAGAGTTTTCTAAATCTATCTACATCGTATGCATATCTGTTCGCTTGGTACGGTTTTGTTCCGGTTTTTTTGTCCGATATTTCGTAATAGAGATGTTTGTGGTGTGTGTAGATTTCTTCGTCTAGCACTCTCCAGTCCTTGATAAATTTTTCCGCTTTTTTGGTGCAAAGTGTCACATCTATATGTGATTTCGTGTTTCCTCGAACGAATGTTGGTGCCCCTGAGTTCGCTGCCACTAATCCCAGGGTTGCCATCCAGTCGGCCCACACTAGTCCTCTGGCGTCCGTAATGGGGGATCCCCAGTCCGGCGCCTTCGCATTAATGTCGCCGGCTATGACGACGTTCCCCTTCCCGATGTGTATGACCTTGTACATAATGTCATCTACTACTTCCTCGTATTCTTTATTGCCCAGACTGGGTGGGATATAACACGTTATTATACACAGATCCTTGAACTCACATACGATGTATCTCGATAGTGCTTCCACTTTCTTTAGTCCGCATTGTTTGTTTCGAATATAAACCGCCACGTCTCTCCGGGTGTCACTGATCCATCCTCTTTTTTCGGTTATTTTTTTGTTCGGTTCCGAAACGATTAGAAAGTCGATTTTTCTTTTCTCCACGATTTCATGCACTACATCATGTGCGGTCCTACTTCTTCCTAAATTACATTGTAAAATTTTCATTGCTTAAGATTTTTTATACATAGCCTAAAAGACAAAAACATGCACAGTAAAATTTCAACGACACAGAACATATACTAGTATATCACTTCGCGTTAGCTAGGTCTATTGCTATTCCTACTTTCCATACGCACCAGCCTCGTTCTCATTTTGTTTTCTCTAGTCTCGATTATTAGTTCTCTAAACACTGGACATTTCATTTGGTCGGCCCTATGCCCTTTCATTTTGCACTTTATACAGTACGACTCGTTTTTACAGATTTTCGCTTTGTGTCCTTCTTGTCCGCAGTTTAAACATATCTCAGTTCCATTTCCTACTTCTTTGCATTCCGCTGTTCTATGACCATGCTCTAGACATTTGTAGCACCTTGCGATAGTTACGTGCTCTTTTACATCGCAACTTAACCAACCTATCTTTATCTCCCCTGCGGCAATGAGCTCTAGCGCTGCCTGCCTTGGGATGGCCACAATTGCTGTTTTTTCTTTTGATTTTCCTGTCTTAATTCCCCTCACGTCGATTTGTTCTGCTTTTAAGTTTACGGTTTTGACCAATGCCTCTGTAATATCCTGCTCCTCCGTGTCCGCTCCCATTCCTAGTATAAGTATTGTGGTTCCGCTCATCCTGGTAGTAATCGTAATATCCTTGCAGTGTTGGTTTATTTTACCCTTTAAACGCTCCGCCTTATCCTTTCCGCCCTCGACTGTTATATGCACGTCCTCTTCTCCCACTTGTTTTATCCTTTTAACTTTGATTCCTAGTTGTTCTATGTCCACCTTTTCCTTGACTCTTCTTAGTAAGTCGGCGTACGAGCTTCCTGTGCTCTTGATTAATATCGAGCTACTCGTTTCCCTCTGTGCTCCCCTATTCGCTATATTTACAGCATCCTGCTCCCGAGCTGGTACTCTGTAGATAATTTCCACATCAGTTAGTCTAAATACACATTCGATCATTTTCCTGCAGGTTTTTCTGTTCAAGCCTTCAGCCACTGCAATTATAATTTTTTTCCTGTTTTCCTTGTCCATCATATTTCCCAGTTCTGTTAGTAGATTGTATATTTGTTCGTTTTCAACCTTTCCTTCCACCTCTTCCACTTCCATTACGCTTATGTGCTTTTCGTTTTCTTCTACTTTTCCGTGATAGGTTATGGCTTTGGTGTAGAGCTTCATCGTTTTTAGTTTCCTTTGATCCGTCCCGATTACTTCCCATGCGTCTGGATGACGTTCCTTTAATATTCTCCCTATCCCTGTTTCCTTATTTTTTGGATCCATCACAATAGCGAGATCCCATCCTTTATCCGCCTTTATTGGGTATTCCACTTCCTCTCTGGTCTTTTTGAAGGCCTCCTCTGGCCAGTAGCGATCCAGCAACATCTCCATGTCCTGATAGTCACGAGCTTTGTCTATGGCCTCCTCTAGTTCCATCTCTTCCTCGTTCGCCTGGGTTCCTTTATCCATCGTACTCAGTTCTATCGGCTCAGTCTGAGTACCTATTTCGATACCGACAGCCTTTTTCCTTTCTGTTTGGCGCGTATTATATTGCGTTTCTATTCTTGATATTAGGTATCCTAAGTTCCCGATCGCAGTTTTTAATTCTCTTTTCGTATTCGCGTTTTTTGACACTAGTTCATTTAGATTTCGATTTTGTCTTACCAGTTTTTCTAGGGTTTTCCCTATTTCCTCCTCCCATTTATCTTCTTTGTTTGGCGTTTGTTTTCCCATCGTCGGTGAGTCCTCTTCCTTTCGTTTGCGTTTGGCTTTTTGGGCCGTCCAGTCTTGCTCTTCTTTCGCTTTTCCCTCCTTTAGACTTGTGTCGGGGATTTCTACCACGTTCGATTGTAGTTCGCTATCTGTTGTGCTTGTTCCAGCATTCTTCTGAGTGAGCACTCCTACCGGAGTAGAGAACGTCTCACCTTCGCTATGCTGCCCCTGTCGGTCTTTTAATTTATCCGGTGTCCGTGGTATAGAGCTTCTTCGCACGGTTATATCCTGCTTGAGCCACTCCTTCAACCTTGACTCTTCGCCTTCCTTAACCTCCCCTTGGGCAGTAGCTGATATTGGATCTCTAACCTGCCTATCCATTAGAGAACCAGAGCGGTCGCTGGCTAACGGTCGGGGGGAGCCCACTCGCTCACTCGCCCATCCGACCGGTTCTGGGGTTCCGAGGCCCCTGTCCCGTAGATCGTTTAAAAAACTCCTCTGCCTCTCCGCACCATCTGCAGCTCGGTACCGTCCTATTTAGGACTTTCGTCGAGTCTGCATGGTCGGTGGCCTTTCATCTTCTATTCCTTATTTCTTCTTCTTTTTCTCTTTCTCTTTGGATCTTTACCTTTATTGTGTTTCTTATGTATTCTGCTATTTGTTCGTATTGTTGTTTGTCTTTTATCATCGTGTTAATGATATTTTCCGGCGTTAGATGTACTCCTATATTTTGTTTTAGGTTTTTTCTTTCTTCCTGGAATTGACGGCAGTGGAAAATTGTATGTTCTGTCGTATCCGATTCATTGCAGTAGAGACATTTGTCGTTGTTAATTTTCTTTATCTTCGTTAGGTAATACTGGAATGTCCCATGTCCTGTCAGAAATTGCGATAAGTAGAAGTCCGTCTCTCGATGTTTGCAATTTAGCCATTCTTTTATGTTAGGAATTAGGCGTTTCGTCCATTGAGCTTTATCGTTCAGCTGTTCCCATCTTTCCTGCCACAATAAAACCGACTCTTCCCTTGCTTTTGTCTTTGGTAGGTTTCCCGTCAGTCGCTCGTCGTATATTCGTTTTCTCTCCAGAATCAAAAGATCTATCGGTAGGGTGCCAGTGATCACATTTAAGGCTTCTTTTGATACAGTTCGGTAGGCCATTGATGTTCGTAGTAGCATTTTCCTTTGAATCCTTCCTAGCATATTATCATATCTATTCATTTTCAGCGCCCCTGCCCACACCGGAGCTCCATAGAGCAAAATTGAGTGAACAACTTCCCCTAGCACATTTCTCTTTAAGCTACTTGGGCCTCCAATGTTTGGCATAATTTTAGAGAGTGTGGTCACTTTTTCTTCTGCCTTTTTGCAGACATTTTTTACGTGTACCGCAAACGTTCTATTGTGATCTAGAAAGATTCCTAGATATTTAATTGTCTTTTTTGGATGTATTATATAAGAGCCTATATTAAATTTAATTTTTTCTCGGATTTTTGATTGATTTGTACCTTTTAGGATCAGTGCTTCCGTCTTATGGCTGGCTAATTTTAGATTTTTTAATTCTAACCACTCAGCTATTCTTGCTAGGCATTCATTCGCTTTGTACATCATTTCTTCCTTGCTATCCGCGTTTATTAGGAGCGCCAGATCGTCGGCAAAGGCTACAGTGCAGCAGTCTTCCATTAATTTTACCTTTAGTACTTGGTCATACAAAACGTTCCATAATGTTGGACCCAACACAGATCCTTGGGGCACACCTGCATTTACATCTAACTCGTTTCGCTTATCAATTTGGATTTTACGATTCCTGAAATATTCAATTATCATGACTATGATATAATTATCTACCTTCTTTTCCTTGAGTGCCATTATAATTTCGCTCCATTTTGCGGTGTTAAATGCGTTTTCGATATCTAGCGTAAGTATCGCGGTCCATTTGCACTTGGAGTTTTCTGTCTGCTCCATTATCCACTTTACAGCTTCCACTGTAGACTTCCCTTTACGGAAGCCAAATTGCCTCTCCGAGAGGCCGTTTTCTCCCAACGCAGATTCCAGTCTTCTTTTTATAAGTCCCTCTAGGACTTTCCCAATTATGTCTATCAGGCATATAGGTCTAAATGAGGAGGGCAGCTCTATAGGTTTTTGTTGTTTTCTTATTAATATTACCTTTGCTGTTTTCCATTTATCTGGAAACTTAAGATTTTTTAGTGTCGTATTTAAAATGTTCAGTATTTTATTTGGATGTATCTCGAACGTCTTTTTTACTATTTCGGGGGAAATTCCATCTGGTCCAGGTGCTTTTTTGGACTTTATCTTGTTTACAACTTCACTTAGTTCCTCGATAGTAAAAGGTGGTATTTTTTCTGTAACTTTTATCTCCTCTAACCTGTCGCTTGCCTGTGGAAATAGGTGCTTTGCTATATCTGTTTTCTTTTCGGTAGATAACGTATATGGTAGTGTGTAATTTAAGTGTTTCATTACGATTGAATACCCTTGTCCCCAAATGTCCTCGTTTAGATCATTTAAAAGATTTACCCAGCACTTCTTCTGCGAGGAGTATATCATCCTTTTCAGCTCTTTTTTGTTCTGTCTTAGCTCGTTTATCATATACAAAATATGTTGTGCGTTAGGTTTTTGTGGTTTTACTTTGGTTAATGTTCGTCTTATTTTTATACATTTTTTCTTCTGGGTTGCTATTTCAAGGGTCCACCAATAGGGTAGTTGTCTGTTATAATTCCTATTTTTGACTGTCGCTTTTTTTAGTCCTTTTTTTATCGTCCTGATTAGCTGCTCTGGGGTTGTATAGTTTTCGTTTTGTATGGCTTTTTTGTATTTCTCCAGATCGTATATTGTTTTACAGTTCGTTGTACTTCTTGTCCCAGTTTCGGCGTCTGATATTTCGTAGTAAATGTATTTATGGTCAGTAAATAGTTCTAGATCTAAAGTTTGCCAGTTCTTGACATGTTTTACTGTCTTGCTCGATGTGCATGTGACGTCTATATGACTTGCGGTTTTCTTTCTTACAAACGTCGGTGCGCCTGTGTTAATTGCTACCAGATCCAAGGCAGCCATCCAGTCCGTCCAGATCTCCCCTCTAGCGTCTGTACTGGGGGATCCCCATGCAACAGATTTACTATTTATGTCTCCGGCTATAATTACCCCATCTCTGTTAAACTGCGCTGCTTTTCTCATTATATTGTCGACTTTTTCTTCGTATGCTGCATGTTCGATGTTCGGGCTGATATAGCAACATATTAAGGATATTTTTTTAAATTTAACTACTAGGAACCCCTTTTCTGTATAGACACCTTCGATCCCACAGTTTCTATTGCTTATGTAGACGGCTACCATACCATCCTTATCAACAATCCAGCCCTTTCTTTTTGTGTATGCCATGTTGGGTTCCGATACGATGACAAGATCAACTTGCTTCCTTGTTGCAGTTTCTATCATGTTATCGTGCGCTACTTTCCCCCTGCCTAGATTAACCTGGAGTACTTTCATTTTTTAAGGGTAAGTATAAAATTGTATTTATTTGTAAAACTGTACCTACCATCTAATTAAAACAATGACTAGTATAGATAAAAGATAAAAGTACATAGGGTGAGAATATAAGGTAAGTACATAAGGTAGATATATAAGGTAAGTATATGGGGTAGTTAAATAAGGTGAGTGTATAAGGTAAATATATAAGGTAAGTATATAAGATAAATATATAAGGTAAGTGTATAAAATATATAAATAGGTGAAATGTATAAATATAAGTTCTAGTGAGATTTAGGTTTGTATATAAATATATGTAGAATAGAATTCAATAAAATTTGGTGCTTTGGTTTTTGTTTTACTTTACAGGTCTGTCCTGCCCATCCTTTACCCAGTCCTTTATTGGGAGCTGGCTTTCTTCATTCCACATGCTTCTCATCTCGTCTCCATCGTTTGATATGGTAGAAATCCTGGACGATTGCCTGCTAAAACTTATTGTTCTCGCTCTTGCCTCTTTTACAGCTTTTTTAAAAGCTGGGCATTTGAAAGTACCTGCAACGTGGCCCTTCTCTTGACACGTAGGACAGGCTTCTTCGTTCTGGCATTCCTGGACCACATGCCCTTCCTGTCCGCATTTAAAGCATCTCGTTGTTCTTTTTTCCTCCTTGCATTCCCTGGTATAATGTTCATGTGACCAACAGTTCAGACATTTTTTTATTTTGTGTCTTTTTTCAATCCGGCATCTAACCACTCCAATCTTTATAAAATTTCTTTCTTGCAAATCTTGTGCTGTTTCCTTGTCTACCACTAGTGTGGCTGCTTGTGTTTTATCACTTTGCTGCCTGAGTTCACTGATTTTACAGCTCTCTTCCTTCCAAATACTATTTTCTTTTAGGGCCTCCACCACTTCCTCTTTTTTTGTGTTAACATCCATGCCCCTTATATGGAGTATTTCCTGGTTCCTTTCGCCTCCCAGTTGTCTGGTTTTAACCCCGGTTTCCTTGTTTATTGCTTCACTGATACTTCTTAGCATTTCTTTATCTTTATCCAGAGTAATTATCATTTTTCCATCCCTCGTACTTCTAATCGTTCTCACTGCTTTCGTCATGTTTTCATCTGCCGCCACTACCTTTTTAACTTTTAGAAGTACTTCATTGTACTGCTCGCTGTTCTGGTTCACTATGATACCATAGGTTTTCCGCTCCTTCTGCCTTACATCAATCTCCTCCATTTGTTTTCTTTTGGTCGTAAAGATTCCAACCTTAGTATTAGTCTTTTGAAATATTACTTCACAGATTTTCCTGAATTTATTCACTGGAATATCTTCGATATGATGGAGTGCTACCCGGCTGACGTCTTTTGTCTCCTCCCTAAGTCTGCTTAGGTGAGTCCATAAATTTTCGATTGTTCCGTCGTGTTCTATTTTAATTATCATCTTTTTTATTTCCTTTTTCTTCGACGTTCTAAAAACCGTTTTTTGTTCCATAATTTCGAATTCTCCATCTAGTTGGCATAAATCCGGATATTTTTCTTTGTACAGTCTCTGAATACTATTCTTCATCTCTTTGTCTTTTGGTTCGACTAGGATTACTTTTGCGACTTCCTCGTTGGCCAAGATTGGGTTTCCGATTACTATCTCCGTCCTTTTGAACACTTCTTCTGACCAGTTGTTGTCTATGCTATCTTGTAGACTCTCCAGGGTTTCGATATTTTCTATCGATGTGATTTCGTCTTCTGCTATTGTTTGTGTAGCAGCGTCACAGGTTTTTGCCATGTCTTCAGTTTGTACATCCACTTCATAGGTCATCTTCTCTGTTTTATTAAATCTTATATCATTCAGTAAAGACTTTATTGATTCCCTCTTAAATGTAGCTACTGTGAATGTCATTCTGGATGCTATATCCTTGATTGCCTTTTGGGTATTTGGCATTTCTTTAATTCGACTTGTTATATCGTTTACTTGCCTTTGTATGGTGTCTATAGCCTCTAGTAAACACGAGGCTGCTGGATTTTCAGTTTGTTTGTATGGACTAGATTGGTTTTCTTCCATGAATGAAGTATCCATCTTTTTCCGTTTCTTTGCATCCCCAGATAATGGCAGTGAGTTACGTCGTGTTAACTGATACTCTACTAAGCCAAACTTGCCCGATGGCGTGCTCGTTCCTTCATTTACAGTATGACCAGTTACAGGCTGGTCATCCCCTGATAAAATAGTTTTTTTCCCTTCCATTTACTAATCCCACGAGTAGGGCCGAATTATCCAGTCCATCGGGGCAGTGCGCCCGTACCCCGATAAGGCTATTTTACTCCGGGAGGTCGCCCGGTATCCCGGAGGCTCCGTTTGAGACCAACTAAACGCGTGGCCATCCACCCATCGGCACGGGTCGCGTGACACCTTGGGTTGCGGGTTATTTTTCTTTCAGGGTTTTCCTTCCCCTAGGCCTATGTACTCCGGGATTTTGGCCGGTATCCCGGAGGGTTTTTTTTCAGGGTTTTCCTTCCCTTAGCCAATAGGTTCCCGTTATGGCGCCGGAAACTCGCCTTTCACCCTTCTCCGTTGGCTACGTGGCGTGCACGCACGCCACGCATTACCAGGGTCCACCACGAGGAGGTGGAGATAGGATTTGCCGGTAAGTCTTTTCGAGGCTATCTCAACAGTCCTTTTCAGGACTATCTCGACAGTCCTTTTCAGGACTATCTCAACAGTCCTTTTCAGGACTATCTCAACAGCCTTTTCAAGACTATGGGCCGCATATGGGCGCCTTTGGGCGTTACTCAAAGTTTTAATGCGTCCCGGACATCGGCAATCCGGAACACCTCTGAGACCCAGGTACCAGCCATTCGGACCCCACCCTACCCTACCCTACCCTACCCTACCCTACCCTACCCTACCCTACCCTACCCTACCCTACCCTACCCTACCCTACCCTACCCTACCCTACCCTACCCTACCCTACCCTACCCTACCCTACCCTACCCTACCCTACCCTACCCTACCCTTTTTTTTTTTTTTTTTTTTTTTTTTTTTTTTTTTTATTTTTTTTTTTTTTTTTTTTTTTTTTTTTTTTTTTTTTTTTTATAGTGAGGGGAAAATGCATTTACGCACACCCCCGCTGTTGGTCGGCGGGGGTAGTGTGGGACTACGGATTTCACTACCCACTAAAAACCCACTCACTGTTCCGATCCTGGTGTTTGCCGGAAGTCAATGGAAAAATCATTAAGACAGCTCATCATTGACGTTCCGGCCACTTTTCCTCATTCGCTCTGAAAACCTCGTTCCTCCCTTGTCTTAATCTCCAAAACCTCATTGATAAAGCTGTATACGGTTTTATACTTTTCTTCGCTCTCTATCATTAAATCTATTATATTTTCCGGTGTTGCATTGGATCTAATCTGCCTTCTAAATTTTGCTCTCTCTTTTTCCCATCTCATGCAATAGAATATGGTGTGTTCCGGGGTGTCTTTTTCTTCGCAGTAATAGCAGCTGTCGTCGTTTTTCTTTCCGATTTTATTCGTATACGTAGCAAAACATCCGTGTCCGCTCAGAAATTGTGTCATGTAGAAATTCACAATTCTGTGCTGACAAGAGTGCCATTTAATCACGTTTCTTATTAACCGCTTTGTCCATTGTCCTTTTTCTTCGTTCTTATCCCAGCTTTCTTGCCATTTTCGTAGTGTTTCGTCTCTAACTCTTTCTTTTTCTTCCTTTCCTCTAGATACGCTTTTCGATATGATTACTCTCTCTTCTGCGAGTAAGTCGATCGGTATAATTCCCGCAATTACGTATGACGCCTCAGTTGAAATAGTCCTGTAACCCATGATTGTTCTTATGATCAATTTCCTTTGGACTCTGTACAAAGATTCTCTATATTTTTTGTATTTTAGAATCGGTGCCCATACCTCCGCTCCATATAATATAATCGACTGTGCTACGTTATTGTATAGCCTTCTCTTATAGCTTCCCGGTCCCTTGACATTCGGCAATATCCTTGTTAACGCGCTTGTCAAGGTCGACACTTTTTCGATGGTCTTTGTCACGTGTGTTCTGTAAGTTCCCCCTTTATCTATCCAGACTCCCAGATATTTCAGACTATTTCCAACCTGTATTTCCGTTCCTTCGATCAAAAATTTTACGTCTAGCAGATTCCCTTTACCCTTCAAAATTATAGCCTCTGTCTTACTTACTTCTAATTGCAATGCATTATCTTTGGTCCATTTCGTTATTTTTCCTAATGCCTCGTTTCCGTATTCTATTAGTTCCTTTTTGGTTTTTGCAATTAGAAGTACCGCCAGGTCGTCTGCGTATGCAAAGCTATTCCCCCCGCCTTTGATAGGGATGTCCAATACCGGGTCAAAAAGGACATTCCACAGGATGGGACCGAGAACGGATCCCTGTGGAACTCCTTGGGTTACTCCTATTGGCTTCCTGTCTACAAATATCTTCCGATCTTCGAAGTAGCTGCTTATTATTTCTATCAGGTATGCGCTTATTCCCAATGCTTCTAGCCGTCCAATGATCTTTTCCCAACTAGCGGTATTAAAAGCATTTTTGATATCCAGAGCCACTAAGCCAACCCATTTTCCCTCATTATTTCCAGATCTCCTGATAACCTCACCCACCGCCATTACAGCCGATTTCTGCTTCCTGAAACCAAACTGTCTGATAGATATTCCTTGTTTTTCTTCAAGTTCTTTTTCTAATCGGTTCTTTACTATTTGTTCGAAGAGTTTTGCTATTACATCTATCAGGCAGATTGGTCGGAATTTTTGCATGTCCATGTTCTCGGCTTTCCCTTTCGGAATCAAAACTACTTTCGCTTGCTTAAACTTTCTGGGCAGTTCTTTCTTCGTCATGATTTCATTGAGAATCTTCAAAACACTTTGCGTGCACTCCGTTACAACCAGCTTTATGGTTTCCGGGAGAACTCCGTCAATTCCTGGCGCTTTATTTTCCTTAATTCGATTATTAGCCTCAAGTAATTCCTCCTTGTTAATTTCGGGTCCGACCTCTTTAGTGTATCTTCTCATAGTTGTCTCATTACTTACTGGAAAAAGTTCCTTTGTTATTTCCATTTTCTTTTCGGTTGTTATTTGAAAAGGTAATGTAGGTCTCTTTAGCCTCTTTAACGCAATTTGGTATCCATCTCCCCACGTGTCATTTTCCAATTCCTCTAATAGTTTCAGCCAGCAGTTCTTCTTCGATCTCTTAATGCTTTCCTTATATTTCTTTTGTGCGTCCTTCAGATTTTTCTCTAATTCTTCTATATTTCTGTGTCCCGGCCTTTTTCTCGATCTTACCAAAATTCTTCTTCTCCCATTACATTCCTTTCTAGCTTCTTCTATTTCCTGGTCCCACCAGTACGGTTGTTCCGTCCTTTTCCTACTGCTCCCTACCATGCTTTCCTTTTGAAAAAATTTTATTCTCTTAAGTAGCTCCCTGTGGTTAAGATGTTCCAATTGTTCCTTATTTTCGACTAAGAGTTCTGCCATTTTGTATTTATTCAATTTGCTTTTCCGGTATTCTGTATTTTCCGCTTTTCTTCCCGTTATAATTTCGAAATATATAAATCGATGTAGACTAAACGACTCTTCTGTAGATACGTGCCAGTCTTTAACCTTTTTCGCCAATTTTTCCGTTGTAAAAGTCACATCTATATACGACGCGGTATTTCCCCTCTTAAAGGTGGGTGTATTTCCTTTATTATTCACTGCCAGGTTATAAGAATCAATCAAAGATTCCCAGAATTGTCCTTTATTATCCGTTTTCGACGAGCCCCATCTTTGAGATTTCGCATTAATATCTCCTGCTATTAAAATTTTCTTATTCCTGTCTATTTCCTTAAAAATATTCTCGACCTTTTCCTTGTATTTTCTAATGGGAAGATTTGGTGAAATGTAACATGCCACTACCGTGAAATATTCCATTTCAATAATAACGTATCCCTTGGCTTTTATTAATCTTTTAATACCCTACCCTACCCTACCCTACCCTACCCTACCCTACCCTACCCTACCCTACCCTACCCTACCCTACCCTACCCTACCCTACCCTACCCTACCCTACCCTTTTTTTTTTTTTTTTTTTTTTTTTTTTTTTTATAGAGGAGAAAATGCGTTTACGCACACCCCCGCGGTTGGTCGGCGGGGGTAGTGTGGGACTCTAAGGCGCATAATACCCACTAAAAACTCCTCTCTTCCCTTCTGCATACTGGAAGCCACCCATTCGGGTTTACGTCGGTATGCAGTGGGGTTTCCTTCTATCCTCTCCGTATCTTTATATGCTTACCGTCCTTGTCTATCATATTCTTCTCGTCTCTTCATTATTGTGCTAATCCACTTATTAATGTTCTTGTAATTTTCTTCGCTTCTTAGCATAACCTCTATGATGGTCTCTGGATTTAGGTCAGCTTTAACTTCCTTCTCAACTATCTCCTTTTCCTCAATCGAATTCTGGCATTGAAATATTGCGTGTTCCGGCGTGTCTTCTATCTCGCACCAATCACATAGTCCGCTTTCCTTAATTTTAAATCGTTTCAGATACTGATTAAAGCAGCCGTGGCCTGTCAAAAATTGCGTTAGGTAGAAGTCCACTCTCCTGTACCTGCAGTTTACCCACTCCTCTAAGCGCGGAATTAGGCGCTTTGTCCACTGTGCATTCTCCGTTGTGTTGTCCCACTTTATCTGCCATTTTCGTATGCTATCTTTTCGGGCCTCCTCTTTTTCCGTCTTTTCTTTCCATCCGTTTTCATGGATTTGCTCCCTTTCCCGTATCAACAAATCTATGGGTAAAATTCCGGTAACTACGGCTAGTGCTTCTTCCGATGCTGTCTTGTAGGAGCTTGCTATCCTTAATAAGACTCTCCTCTGGGTTTTGCAAAGCATATTATTATACCGTTTAAAACGGAGAACGTTGGACCATACCGGCGCCCCATACAGTAGTATAGAGTGGACTACTTCCCCTAGTACTTTCCGTTGTAAACTATCAGGACCGCCCTTGTTTCTCATCAGTTTGGCCAGAGCAGTGATCTTTTTATCTGCTTTTTCACAAGTCTTCTTAACGTGGATCGTATAGCTTCTATTATGGTCAAGGTGTATACCTAGGTACTTCAGCGACGTTGAGGGGACCACTTCGTGGGGGCCTATCTGAAATTTAATCTCTTCCCTTTTTCTTCTCTGATTGGTGCCTTTCAATAAGACCGCCTCTGTCTTATGGTATGCCAGTTTCAGCCCGTTCTTTGCTATCCATTCATTGATTCTTATCACCGATTCATTTACTCTAAATTCCAGCTCTTCTTTATTGTTTGCCTGCGCCAGCAGCGCAAGATCGTCCGCGAAGGCCACACTGGTGCAGTTTTCTGCCAGCTCTAGTTCCAATACCGGGTCGTATAACAGGTTCCATAGCGTTGGACCTATGACTGAACCTTGTGGAACACCAGCGGTCACCTCTAGTGTTTGGTTGCTGCCTATTTTTATCCGCCTATTCGTAAAGTAATTAATTATTGTCGATATAATATATTTATCCACGTTTCTGTTTTCCAATGCTTTTACGATTAGGCTCCATTTTGCGGAGTTAAACGCATTCTCTATATCTAGAGTGACGAGAGCCACCCATTTACAACTAGAAGTTTCCGCCTGGTTTACCACCCATTGTACAGCCTGCACCGTTGATCTTCCTCTGCGGAAACCAAACTGTCTGTTGGAAAGTCCCTCCTTTCCAATATTTTCCTCTAGCCTACCTTTAATAAGGCCTTCGTAGATTTTTCCGAAGACGTCCAACAGACAGATTGGCCTAAAGGACTTAGGCGAATCTCCGGGCATGTTTTGCTTCGGTATTAGGACTAGTTTGGCGATTTTCCATTGCTCGGGGAATAACTGCTTCTTGATTAGCTTATTCAATACCTTCAATATTAACTCCGGCTTGGCTTCGATTGTTCTTTTCACTATCTCCGGCGGTATCCCGTCTGGACCTGGTGCCTTCTTTGGTTTTACTCTATTCGCTACTTCCGCTAGTTCCTCAGCCGTGAAGAGAGGGATATTCCTTACTTTTCCGATGTTAGGAAGGACATCTGTCGTGCTTGGAAATAGGTGTTCTGCTATTTGCATTCTCTTTTCGGTTGGTAGAACGTATGGTGATATGGGCCTTAAGTGTTTTACGGCAATTGCGTATCCTTGACCCCAGATGTCATCGTTAAGGTCTTCAAGCAGCTTTTCCCAGCATTTCCTTTGGCTAGAGTTTATTAGTTTCTTTAAGTTTTTTCTTTCTTCTTTTAGTTGGTTATTTAAGCTGTCTATGGTAGCTTCATCTCCATGTACCCTTATTCTTGTTAGCTTTCTCCGCAACTGCACGCATATTTGTTTTTGGTCCCGTATTTCCAGCGTCCACCAGTAAGGTATTGTCCTGTTTGGGTTCTTATTTCTTATTATTGATTTTTTGAGCTCCCTCTTTACTGTCGTTATTAGCTGCTCTGTATTATCGCATTTGCTTATCTGTTCGATTCCTTGGGTGTATTTTGCGATATCGTATGTATCCCTTGTAAATTCTCCGCTTGGTAAGCCTGCACTATTATTGTCGATTTCGAAAAATATATGTTTATGGTGCGTGAAGGTCTCCTCATCGAGGGTTTGCCAGTTCTTAACATTCCTCATTACGTTCATTGTGGCACATGTAACGTCAATATGACTTTTCGTCTTTCCCCTTTGAAAAGTAACCGCTCCCGAGTTCACCGCTTCCAAGTTTAGAGTTGCCATCCATTCTTCCCATAAGCTCCCTCTTGCATCCGTGTGTGGAGACCCCCACTTCACCGACTTACTGTTTATGTCTCCCGCTATTATGAGCCGCTTATATTGCCTACATTTCTTCATCATTTTGTCAACTGCGCTTTCAAATGATTCCATCGTCGTGCTTGGTCTTAAATAGCAACACACAAGAGTGATTTTTGTTAACTTTATTACAATAAAGCTATTCTCCTTGTGTATATATTCAATGCCACATTTTCTGTTCTTAATATACACAGCTACGTCGTTTTTATTGTCTGTTATCCAGCCCGTCTTTTTTGTGATTCTGATATTTGGTTCTGACACAATTATCAGATCGATTTCCCTTCTTGCAGCAATTTCCTGCACTAGGTCGTGCGCTGCTTTAGATCGACCTAGGTTTGTTTGCAGTATCTTCATTGTTGGCCGCTAGGGTTGGCGTTACTGCCTGCTTCCTCTTGCCCTATCTCCATCAGAGGTGCGTACGAATTGCTGGTTTCTATTGCTGCCTTGTATATGGTTTCCTTTTCCTTCGGTGTTTCTCCTTCTGTCGTACTGGCTTGTGATGTATAAGACGTGGCTCTTCTGTATCTCCTTCTGGCTTGTTTTAGCGCCTCCCTATATTTCTGGCATTGCAGAGTTCCGAAAATGTGTTCGTCGGTTTGGCAGAGAGCGCATGCCGTCTTCCCACATTCCCTGGCGTTATGGTCTTCGTTGCCGCATTTGAAGCATTGCTTGCTCCTATCTGCTTCTTGGCAATCTTTTGCTACGTGCTCGTATGACCAACATCTCTTGCATCTCTTCACTGCCACTTTTTTTTCCATTCTGCAACGAACAACACCTACTTTAATGTATTCCATTTCCATTAGTTTCTGCGCCCTCTCCTTTTCCATTGTAATTGTTATAGCTTGTGTGTTGCTAGCGTTTGGTCTAAGTTCGCTTGATCTATCTACATCCTCTTTCCACCCTACCATATTGTGTACTTCCTCGATTACGTCCTGCCTAGTTGTGTTTGCATCCAAGCCCCTGATGTGTATAGTCTCTAGCCTACCACCACTTCTTCGTATTTTCAGTTCCTCGTTTGATTTTAAAATTCCTTGTAGCGTGTTTATCGCCTGTTCATCTTTGTCTGTAGTCAGAATTAACTTCCCGTCCTTAGTGCTCCTCAAGCTCCTTACGGAGTTACTTGCCGGATCTGTTTTAATTAGATTTTTAACTTTATTTAGAACGTCTTTATATGTTGTGTTAGTACTATCCACAATCAGTGCGTACGAGTTTCGTTGTCTTTCTGTTCTGTTTCTCTCCTCTGGTTGGGTATTTGTGTATATTCGAATTTTTGTCCCTGTGTCCTGGAATATCCATTCGGTTAGTTTTCGTAATATCTCCAGTGTTACTCCCCTGATTTTGTGTATTGCCACCATCACGTCGTCCTTTGTTTCTTCCTTTACTTTCCTTAATTTTTTTTCTAGGTCCTCCAGTGATCCCTCTAGTTTGACCCTTATAACTTTCTTTTTTGTCGTCTCTTTTTTGTCCTTCGACCTTATTGTTGTGGTTTGTTCAATTACGTCTATATCGTCTTCAATTTGTTCTAATTCTGGGTATCTTCCCTTGTATATTTTTTGTATTCCCTTTTCCATATCAGTGTCATCAGGTTCGACTAGTACCACTTTGGTCATTTTCTCGTTGCTCGTTGCTGGGTTACCCACAATAATCTCCGTTTTCTGAAATAAGCCTTCCTCCCATTTATCGTTCATTACTTCCCGGAATTCTTCCAGATTGCTTATTCCCCCTATCGAGCATATTGCCTGTCCCATTTTAAACGGCGGTGTTTGTGTTTCAGCGTCCTTCATATTCTTTGTGACCGGGTTTGGGCACGTTTGTGCGTCTACGTCATATGTGATTTTTTGTACCGGTTCATATTTATTTTTTTCTAGCCAGTCTTTTATCGATGTCCTTTTAAAGACCTCTGTATTTCTAGATAGGACCTGAATCTGGTCTTTCATTTCACGTAACGTATTTGGGTGATCGTCCACAAGCTTTCGTAATTTCGCTACTTGTCTTAGTGTCGAGTCTATTGCCTCTAGCAGGGTGTATACTTCCGTAGACATGTTCTTTTTGTACGCTCCCATCTGGTCTTCGCAACTTTTACGTTTTCTTTGAGCCCCGTCTAATGAATTGCAACGTCTTAACACTCCTGCAAAAAATCGATGTTCCGCACGCTCGCTATCTCCCTTCTTTTCCTTCGTGCCAACCACTTCCACTCCTGTTTCTTCCTTATCCTTATTAATTTTTGAATTGTCCATACCAATTCCCACGAGCAGGGTCGAAAATACTGTCCGGCGCGGCAGTGCGCCCGTACCACGCTAAGGCCTAAAATCCCCTCCGGGCGGCCTGGTCCTTCGGGCATCGCTTGCGGCTCACTATTCCCCCTGAGCCATGCATCCCCTCGGCGCGATGGTGCTACACCTTAGGATTGGGGGGATTTTTTTTCGCAGGTTTACTCCTTCGGGTTATTTTTTTTTCAGGGTTTTCCTTCCCTTAGCCAATAGGTTCCCGTTATGGCGCCGGAAACTCGCCTTTCACCCTTCTCCGTTGGCTACGTGACGCGCATCGTAAGATGCGGAACACGCATTACCAGGGTCCACCACGAGGAGGTGGAGATAGGATTTGCCGGTATGTCTTTTCAAGGCTATCTCGACAGCCCCTCACGGGGCCGCAACCGCAGACCCTCAAGGGACTGCAACCGCGGACCCCCGCGGGACTGTCTCGACAGTCCTTTTCAGGACTATCTCAACAGTCCTTCTCAGGACTATCTCAACAGCCTTTTCGAGACACTGGGCCGCAATAGGGCGCCTTTGGGCGTTACTCGAGTTTTAATGCGTCCCGGACATTGGCAATCCGAAACACCTCGAGACCCGGGTACCAGCCATTTGGACCCCACCCTACCCTACCCTACCCTACCCTACCCTACCCTACCCTACCCTACCCTACCCTACCCTACCCTACCCTACCCTACCCTACCCTACCCTACCCTACCCTACCCTACCCTACCCTACCCTACCCTACCCTACCCTACCCTACCCTACCCTACCCTACCCTACCCTACCCTACCCTACCCTACCCTACCCTACCCTACCCTACCCTACCCTACCCTACCCTACCCTACCCTACCCTACCCTACCCTACCCTACCCTTTTTTTTTTTTTTTTTTTTTTTTTTTATAGAGGTTTAAAATGCGTTTACGCACACCCCCGCTGTTGGTCGGCGGGGGTAGTGTGGGGCTCACTGGTGTCCTACCCACTAAAACACTCCTCTCTTCCCCTATGCTCCACGAACATAGCACACGACGGGAACGCCTGTACGTGGGCTTGCGTCGCCGTGTGCGGGGGTATCCCTCCGATCTCTCTAATTTTCCTTTCTATCCTCCTCCTCTTTCCTTTCCATTACCCTTGTGATCCATCGCGCTGCACGCCTGTAATTTTCACTGCTTTCTAACATGTATTTTATTATGTTTTCGGTCCGCAGTTCGACGCCCGATTCTAGGCACATTTCTTCCCTTTCCTTCCGGAATCTCCTACAGAAGAACATCACGTGCTCCGGGGAGTCTTCCAGTCCGCACCTTGTGCACAAGTCGCTCTCCCTTTTGCCAATACGTTTAACGTAGGTATGGAAGGACCCATGGCCCGTCAGGAACTGTGTCATGTAGTAATTGACATTTCTATATTTGCAGCTATACCATGGCCTCAAGTCCGGTATCAGTCTCTTTGTCCATTTAGCCCTGTCCTCCAAGGCATCCCACTTTTCCTGCCACCTACAGAGTGTCTCCTCCCTCGCTGCATCTTTCTGTGCCTTCTCCCTCCTTCCATGTTTGTGGATTTCGGCTCTTTCATACACCAATTCGTCCATTGGGATACTCCCCGTTATGACAAGTAGAGCCTCCGTCGACGCGGTTTTGTATGCACTGGCTACTCTCAACGTTACTTTGCGCTGGGTCCTTAACAGGAGTTGTCTGTATGTTTTAACCGAGGCTCCGTCTTGCCACACGGGTGCTCCATACAGGAGTATGGATTCCACCGCCTTTCCAATGATGTACCGCTTCATGCTACTCATCCCTCCCACATTTGGCATGATTCCCTGCATCTTCGTCATCTTTTGTGTCGCCTTCTCACACACTTTCTTTATGTGTTCGCCGAATTTTAGGCGGTGGTCGATATGGATTCCAAGATATCTGATCACTGTCTTTGGCGTGATACTCTGTTCGCCAATCTTGAATTTAATTGTTTCGCGTACCGATCGTCTAATACAACCCCTCAGTATAACTGCTTCACTCTTGTTGGCCGCCAGCTCCAGCTTATTCGCCTCCATCCAATCCTCTATCTCTTCTATACACCTGTTAGCCCTCGCAATCAGCCCCGACTTTGACCCCGCCTCCACGAGTAGGGCCAGATCGTCCGCGAACGCCACGCTTGTGCAGCCCTCGCCAAGCTCAATCCCCAACACATCGTCGTACATGATATTCCATAAAGTGGGTCCTATTACTGATCCTTGTGGGACGCCGCAGTGCACCGACATTTGGTTCTTTTTATCCAGTGATATACTCCTATCCGTCAAATAGTCCTCGACCAGTCGTACTAAGTATCGGGGAACATTCTTCCTTCGAAGTCTCTTTATTATAATACTCCACCTAGCCGAGTTGAACGCGTTCTTAATATCGAGTGCAATGAGCGCCACCCATTTACAGGGTGTTTCCCGTACTCTCGCTATGACCCACTCCACCGCCTGCACCGTTGATTTGCCCTTCCGGAACCCAAACTGTCTTTCCGACAGCCCCTCCAGTCCAATAGCCTCTTCTATTCGGTTCTTGATGAGAGCCTCGTAGACTTTCCCCAGCGTGTTCAGTAGGCATATCGGCCGGTACCCTCCGTTTGGATTTCCAGACTTTGGAATGAGAATCAGCTTGGCCGTCTTCCAGTCCTTTGGAAATACCTGTGTTTTTAGCATATCGTTTAGTATCCTTAACACCACATCGGTTCTGCCTTGGATCGTTCTGACTACTATCTCCGGTGTTATCCCATCGGGGCCTGGTGCCGTACCCATTTTTATCTGCTGCTGCACTGCCTCCAGTTCACTCATCGTGAACGGCGGGGCTTCTTCGATGGACTCGATCTTCTTCCACCTCTCCTCCTCATTGATAAAAAGTCCCTTGGCTATCTCGGTTTTCCTCTCCATCGGAAGGTGGTATGGAATCCCGGTTTTCATTGCTCGGGTAACTATAGCGTAGCCTTGGCCCCAGATGTCGTCCTCCAGGTCGGCGCAGAGGCTTTTCCAGCAGCGTTTTTTACTTTCTTTAATCAGTTGTTTCAATTTCTTCCTCCCGGCCTTTAGTTGTTTCTTATTTGCCTCCCTGGATGCGTCCCCCTGGGAACCTCTCGTGTATTTTCTCCTGGCCCTCACACACTCTTCCTTGGCTCTCCTTATCTCGTTGTTCCACCAGTAGGGCGTCCGTCTGTATTGGTTTCTGTTGTACGTCTTACAGTTGTTCATCATACGCGTTATCTTCCCTGTCAGTTCCCCGACTGTGCTAGCCCTGAAGTCATTTGTGCTGAGCAGTTCCTCGTATTTTTTTAGGTTTATTTCGTAGTTTCTTCTGGGGCATGTCTTGGTACCGGTCTGGTTGTTGGAGATCTCAAAAAGTATATGTTTATGATTTGTGTACACCTCCTCGTCAAGCAGTTTCCACTGGATGACGTGTCTTCTCATGTTCGCCGAGCAGCAGGTCACGTCTATGTGAGATCTTGTATCGCCCCTTACAAATGTTGCTTCCCCGGTATTCAGCACCTCCAGGTCGAGGCCCGCCATCATCTCTATCCAACATTCCCCCCTTGCGTCGGTTTTTTGGGACCCCCATTCTACCGCCTTAGCATTTAGATCACCAGCAATAATAATGTTCTTCTTCTTCAGTTTTCTTGCGTGTACAGCGATGTTGTCAACAATCTTTTCGTACTCTGCATAAGCGATACTTGGAGGCAGGTAACAGCATATGACACTGACCAGCTTGAACTCAGCTATTAAGTACCCTGACGCCCTGACTACGTTGGTTATGCCACAGCTTTTGTTGATGACGTACATTGCCACGTCGCTTTTTTGATCACCCATCCATCCCGGTTTCTCGACAATCTTCTTATTCGGCTCCGACACCAAGATGATATCGGCTCCCTTTCTCAGCGCCATTTCACTCACCACGTCGTGTGCATTTCTTCCCCTTCCCACGTTACATTGGATAAACTTCATTTTTGAAAGTTTGAACTGTATAAAGGTTCAAAGTATAAATATAGCTATTTTAAAATAAATGTGTAAATATAAGAAAACTATGTGTATATGATCTTCGTATATATTATTTATGTATATTTCTTTTTTTTTGTGCTTTCTATTTACTGGATTCTTCTGCTGGTGCACCTCCTAATCTCCTGTCTCAGGGCTCTCTGGTATTTCGGACAATTTCTAGTACCGTTTTTATGCCCAGTCACGTCACATGTCCAGCAGAAGTCGGTTTCGTTCTTACAGTCTTTGGAGACGTGGTTTTCCTCTCCACATTTTTTACACCTATTTCCATTCGCCCTATTTGGTCCCCTGCACTCGTCAACCCTATGGCCTATTTTCCAGCATCTGAAGCACTTTTCAAATTGTATTTTTCCTCTAACGCTGCAGCTTGTAAGGCCTATCGGTATATGTCCCATTTCCAGCAGTTTTTTTGCCCCCTCCGGCTCGATAGCCACCGTGGCATTCTGCTTTCCTCGGGCTATTTCTCTCAGCGCCACAATTTCGTGCTTATTCTCCCCTATAATTTTATCAATTGCCTCAGTTAGTTCCTCTTTTGTTACCGCTGCGTCTAGGTCGAGTTCTTCGTTTTTTCTGTATTACCTCGGCCACGTGCTTCTTGTTCATCATCTTAAAGTGGTGTTCTTCTTGTTTCAGGTCATACACGATTGCTACGTCGGTCTCATCTTCGATGTCCATCGGGTCTCCGGATGCCATTTTTGTCTTGGTGTAAGTATTCTTTAGGAAGTCTTTGTTTACTAACTCCTCTATCTTCCCCCAATCATCTCCTGCTTCCTTGGCCTGGCTTATTAGCTCGACACCATCCTCTATTTTTCCCTCCAAGGCGTCCATATTAACTTGGACTCCCCATTCTCTTGTTTCTTTTTTTGTTACGGGCGGTGTCTCTTTTGCCATCTCCTGCACGTTGGTCTCTTTGCTTTCTTCGTCAAACCAATCCTCTCCCCAATCCTTTGTCAGCCTGTTTAGCCTCAAAGCTATGGATTCCAGGTCTTCCGTTTTTTCTCTCAGATCCTTTTTGGTGTTCGAGTTCTGCTTTACTAACTTTCTTAGGTCATAAATTCCGTTGATTACGTTGTTATAAAGCTTTCGGAACCTCTTTCTGTCTTCCTCCTTTGCCTTCTTCTCCCTTACTTCGAACGAGTCCGATATTCTCTTCCTTTTAACATTTCTCTCTTTACTTCCCGTCTCTTCTTCGTCACTTATAATAATCTCCTGCTGACGCATCCTGTCATCCCGTTCGTTTCCACTCTCCTCCCTCTTGTTCCCAGTTGTAGCTTCACCCCTAGGCGTGCTGAACTTTTCTTCTCCATTTTTTCTTTCCCCAGGTGGGGTTCGCGCTGTTTTCCCTTTGCTCATAAATACGAACTTTCTCTCTTCTTCTTCATTTTTGCTGCTCCCAGCCATTTTGTTTTTTAGATTATCGTTTTCCATTTGTATCCCACGAATTGGGCAGAACTGCTAGTCCGGCGGGGCAGTGCTCCCTTACCCCGCTAAGGCTTCTTACTCCGGGAGGGCGCCAGGTATCCCGGAGGCTCCGTTCACGACCAACTAACGCATGGCCATTCACCCTTCGGCACGGATCGCGTGACACCTTAGGTTGCGGCCCATTAATTCCAGTTTTTGTTTCAGGCGCCGGAAGCTCGCCATAACCCTTCTCCGTTGGCTACGAGACGTACTTCACAGCACGCCGCGCATTACCAGGGACCACCACGAGGAGGTGGAGATAGGATTTGCCAGTTCGTCCACACAGGACTGCGGGCTCAGCGTTTTATTGCACGGTAAGTATGGGCACCCTACCGCACCTACTGAGACCCACTGGGTCAGCCCAGACCCAAAACCCGGCCATTTGGTCCCCACCCTACCCTACCCTACCCTACCCTACCCTACCCTTTTTTTTTTTTTTTTTTTTTTTTTAAGACAGGAAAAAATGCATTTACGCACGCCCCGGCCTGGTGTTGGGCGGCCGGGGGAGTGTGGGGCTCAGGATTCAATACCCACTAAAAAAACCTGTCTTCTTCTTTCGTACCTTTAATCAAACAACACGGAAAATCGTCCTCTCGGGCATACCATCGTGTCGTTTGGATACGGTTTTTAGCGCTGCTGTGTTAGCCTCTCCTCTATTTCTTTCCGTTCCAGAATATTACCAATAATTGCGGTTATAGCTTTCCATTTCCTTTCGTCCTGTAACATCGCGGTTACCACACTTCTAGATGTAATAGGGTCATTTACCTCCCTTGCTAATTTTACTCTCTCCGTATTCCATCTTTTACAGTGGCATATCGTGTGTTCGACATCGTCTATTTCTTCACAGTAGTCACACCGTCCATTTTCCCGTTTTCCAATTTTTTCTGTGTATTTGGCGAAACTTCCATGTCCACTAAAGAATTGTGTTGTGTAATAGGTCAAGTTTCTGTGCTCGCAGTCCAGCCATTCCTCGATGTTGGGTATTAGACTTTTTGTATGCTGGGCTACTGTGGTCTCATTATCCCAGCTTTCTTGCCATAATTTGATGGTCTGTATTCTCTCCGTCTTTCTAATTTCGTTTGTAATGGGTATCCCCATCTTCTTTATGCTGTGTAATCTAACCCTCTCTTCTATCAGTAGTTGAATGGGAGGTATCCCTGCGACCACATTTATGGCTTGAGCCGAAACCGTCCTATACGCACACACAATCTTTATCAGCATCTTCCTTTGAAGACTTCTCATCATGGCTCCATATTTTCGCATCTTCATCGCACTGCCCCATATTGGCGCACCGTATAACAGGATCGAATGGACCACTGATCCAAGAATTCTCCTCTTCTCAGTCTTGGGGCCGTCAATGTTTGGCATCAGTTTAATTAGTGCCAGATATGAGTTCGTGGCCTTTTCTACCGTTCTCTTAACATGTTCCCCGAATGTGAGTTTATCGTCTAAGAAGACTCCCAAACATTTTAAACTTCTCACTGGTTGAAACTGAAAATCCCCCATCTCGAAAAGGATGCCATGTCTGTCTCTTGGGCCTTTAATGATAATTGCCTCTGTTTTATGAATCGCCAGCTTCAGTTTATTTTTTGACATCCACAAGTATATCCTGGTAAGGGCCAAATTGGTTTTTTCTTCCATCTCAACCTTATCGTCTGCTTCCGTTATTAGGCTGAGGTCATCGGCGTACGCAACGACCTTACAACCCTCTGGTAGCTCGATTCTCAATACCTCATCGTAGATTATGTTCCACAGAAGTGGTCCTAAGACGGACCCCTGTGGAACCCCTTGACTCATGACTCTACAGTACTTATCTATTTTAACTTTTCTGTTCTTGAAGTAGTCCGATATTAGGTTAAGTAGGTATTTAGGAATCTTCATATTCTGCAGCCTCCCTAAAATTAGTTCCCATTTGGCGGTATTAAATGCATTTTCGACGTCTATGCAAACAACAGCTACCCATTTTTTCCTACTCTCGCTGGTAATATCCTCTAAGGCCTCAATTGTTGACCTCCCTTTTCGGAAACCATATTGATTTGGAGCTAGTGTAATGAGTGACTCTAGTCGATTCTTAATCATGTACTCCAGTAATTTTGCAAGACCATCGATTAAACATATCGGTCGGAATTTAGTTCCTTCTGGGTCCTTTGGAATTAGCACAGCTTTTGCCTCTTTCCAAGCAGCGGGAATTTTTTGTCTCTCCAATATTCCATTGTAAACCTCCAACATAACTTCAGGTATTTCTTCCAAGCACAACTTAATCACTTCTGTACGGATTTTATCGGGACCTGCCGCCTTGCCTGTCTTTAAACTTTTGCCAGCTATTACCATTTCGTTCATCTCGAAGTATTCGATGTTTGATGTTCTAGGGCTCTGATTTAGTGTAGCTGGCCAAGCGGGAAACAGTTTATTAATGATGTTGACCTTCTCCTCCTGATTCAAGATGTGCCGTTCTTGCCTGCCTTTTATACTCCTAGTTACTATCTGGTATCCCTTTCCCCATACATCCTCGTCGACTTCTTTCTGTAATCTTCTCCAGCATTCCCTTTTCGCTTTATTTATTGCTCTTTTGTATTCCTTTTTATTACCCGTATACACATTCTCATAGTATTGCACCCCGTAGCTATCTGGATTCCTTCTTCTTAATCTTGTTAATATGCGTCTGGTTCGGTTACATCTCTTCCGGGCTTGATCCACCTCGTCGTTCCACCAGTACGCTTTTTTTACCCTGTTTCCCGTTTGTCGCTTAGTCCCGACTTTTTGCGCAGATGCAGCCGCTTCCACTAACCTCCTTGCATTGCCTTTTATCTGATTTTTGACCAGTGTCAAAGTCAGTCGGACTAGCTCTACATCGATCTTACTCTCTCCTTGGAATAACTCCTTCCGTACATTATTTTCTATTATCTCAAACATAATAAAGCGATGCCAGCTTAAGCTTTCCTCCTTAAGAACTTCCCATTTGGTTATCTGGCCTACAAGATTTTCGGAAACAAGGGTTATGTCAATATGTGAACTCGAACTTCGTCTCACAAACGTTGGGCAGCTGCGGTTGTTAAGTGGAGCCAGGTTTAGTTGGGCTATCCAATCTTCTATATACCTACCTCTATCATCCTCCTTGTTGCCCCACATCATCGATTTCGCATTAAAGTCCCCAGCAATTAATATTTTCTTTCCCCGTTCTCTTTTCACATCCGTCATAATTTTATCTACCTGATCTTTGAATTGGTCCCTGTCAATGTTCGGTGACACGTAGCAATTATATACCACTAGCCGCCCCAGCTTAATTATGACATAACCCGGTCTTCTTATACATTCAATGATTCTCATTTTCCTATTTTGCATGTATATAGCAACCATTTCGTTTCTGTCCACAATGAGTCCACCTCTTCTTGACATCGCTTTATTTGGCTCTTGCAAGCAGATCACATCTACTCCAAGCTGTATTCCTGTCGCTATTGCTACATCTTGAGCCCGACTCGATCTATCCACATTAATTTGTAGAAATTTCATAGTTTAAGTTTAAATATGTAAATATAAATGTATAGAAGTGTAAGTGTATAAATAAGTGTAAGTATAAAATATGTATATAAGTGTAAATAGATATGTATATAAAAAGTACTTTACTTGACTAGATTGTTGGATATCACATTTTCGATAACAGTCTCATTTGTTAACTCATCTGTCCAGGTGTTAATGGGTTCTTCTTCGTTTTGCGACACAGTGGAGCTTTGTCTACTTAAACTTCTTCCTCTTTGCCTAGCCTCCTTTAGAGCCTTTTTAAAGGCCGGACACCTAAGTGTACCAGCTACGTGTCCGTCTTCCTCGCAGATTGGGCAGGCTTCTTGGTTCTTGCATTCCTTAACTACATGTCCTATCTTACCACATTTAAAGCACCTAACTATCCTTTCCTCTACTTTGCAATCCCTGGTACCATGCTCGTGAGACCAGCATTTTAAACACTTTCTAATTCTGTGTCTCTTCTCTACTGTACATCTAGCTATGCCTACTTTTACATATTCCGCTCCCAGCATCTTATTCGCGTACTCTTTGTTAATGATCAGCGTAGCTGCTTTCATCCGATTCGAATAAGGCCGTAGTTCGCTGATTCTGCAGGTTCCGTCTGACCAGAACCCTTGCTTTTTTAGTGCCTCTACAACCTCTTCCTTTTTTGTGTTCTCAACCATCCCCCTAATGTACACTGTCGAAAGGTCATCTTCCTCCCCTATTTGTCGAACCCTGATCCCTTCCTGTCTGCCTAGCGCTTCACTTATATTTTTTAGTACCTCTTTATCCTTATCCATTGTAATCATCAGTTTACCATCTCTTGTACCTCTCACATTTCGAACGACATTTACCATACTCTCATCTGCACCAACCACTTCCTTTACCTTCTGTAACGCCTCACTGTATTGTCCCTCCTCCTGACTCAAAATTATTCCATATGTCTTCCTTGCCCTTTTGTTGTTTTCAGGAACCTCTATTTTTCTTTTCGTTACAAAAATTCCAACTTTCGTCTCTGTTTTCCTAAAGATCACTTCGCACATCTTCCTCATTTCTTCCACACTCATATTCTCTATATAGTGTAGTGCCACCCTTTCGACACCCTTTACCTCCTTCTCTACTTTACATAAATTTTTCCATACGCTCTCCATCGTACCATCATGGTTTACTTTGATTATCACTTTTTTAATTACCCTCTTCACTGTTTTTATGACTGTATTCTGTTCCATCACTTCGAATTCTCCATTTAGGTCTTCTAATTCAGGAAATTTCTCTCTATATAGTTTTTTTATACTTTTTTGCATTTCTCTGTCGTTAGGTTCAACTAGAACCACCTTAACAACGTCGTCTCTAGTTAGAATGGGGTTTCCGACTACTACCTCGGTGTTTTTAAATATTTCACTATCCCATACTTTGTCCTTTACTTCCAAAAAATCCTCCAGTGTATTCACTTCTTCGATAGTCATAATCTCCGTTCCCTCTCCCCATGTTTGTGTCGCCATCTCCTTAGTCGCTTTCTTTTCAGCATTCTCATATTTCTCGAGAAGAGTCTTAATTACCTCAGTGTTCAATGCTTCCGCGTTGTATTTTATTTTCATTGCCAGCTTTTTTATCGTATTCTGAGTATTGGGCACTTCGATCATTTTTTTCCCCAGTTCCACACTGAATTGTTTTGCACGATCGATGGCTTTAATCAGGGCCTCTATTTCCAGTCGGTCGATTTCTTGTAGCTTCGTTTCTTTCTCTTCTACCCTGTATTTTTTCGTCGTTTCTTCCGGTGTACGATCTTGCCTTAGTCTTTTCCCTTGTTGACCTTTAAATTGATTCCCTTCCTCTTCCTCACTTGAGTCGATTATTATCCTTTCCCTCGTATCTGTTAATTTATATATTTCTGACTGAAAGGGTTCCTCATCACACAGTCCCTCTGCCGTAAGGGGCGTCGATGCTCTACTATCGCTACTTATCTCCCTATCCACCTTTAGTGACTTGGGCCTACCCTTCGGTGTCCCAAATACCTCCGTGTCGCTATCTTGCTCCTCCGCTGATCTTACCTTCCTTATATCTCCTTCGCTATTCGATCTATGTGCTGGAGATCTCTGAACATTCTTCCTTTTACTTGTCCACAACTTCATTATCGTTTCTTCATCTGAATTAGAATTTTTTGGTTTGTTTTGTTTATTATCTTCCATTTAAGTCCCACGAGTAGCTAGGGAATTACTTCGTCCATCTCCGCAGAGCCCCGCGTGCGGAGATAAGGCTACGTACTCCGGGAGGTCGCCCGGTATCCCGGAGGCTCCGTTCGAGACCAACTATACGCATGGCCATTCACCCTTCGGCACGGGTCGCGTGACACCTTGGGTTGCGGGTTATTTTTCTTTCAGGGTTTTCCTTCCCCTAGGCCTATGTACTCCGGGATTTCGGCCGGTATCCCGGAGGGTTTTTTTTTCAGGGTTTTCCTTCCCTTAGCCAATAGGTTCCCGTTATGGCGCCGGAAACTCGCCTTTCACCCTTCTCCGTTGGCTACGTGACGCGCATCGTAAGATGCGGAACACGCATTACCAGGGTCCACCACGAGGAGGTGGAGATAGGATTTGCCGGTATGTCTTTTCAAGGCTATCTCGACAGCCCCTCACGGGGCCGCAACCGCAGACCCTCAAGGGACTGCAACCGCGGGCCCCCGCGGGACTGTCTCGACAGTCCTTTTCAGGACTATCTCAACAGTCCTTCTCAGGACTATCTCAACAGCCTTTTCGAGACACTGGGCCGCAATAGGGCGCCTTTGGGCGTTACTCGAGTTTTAATGCGTCCCGGACATTGGCAATCCGAAACACCTCGAGACCCGGGTACCAGCCATTTGGACCCCACCCTACCCTACCCTACCCTACCCTACCCTACCCTACCCTACCCTACCCTACCCTTTTTTTTTTTTTTTTTTTTTTTTTTTTTTTTTTTTTTTTTTTTTTTTGCCGGGTGGAAATGCTTTATGCACACCGGGTACAGGTTCTTCCCTTCCCCGGTAGTGTGAGGACTCCAAGGCGGGGTGTGCAAGCCTTGTTTACCCACTAAAACCACCTCGATTTTACCCCTCTCCCTGATATTGGCATTCCCCATTGCTTGGGTATCCATCAATATCAGGGCGGTCTCTTACTACGTCCTTATTCTTTTCGTCCTATCTTCTTCTTCCTTTTCTTTCATTACGCTAATTACAAATTCGTGTATTTCTTTCCAGTTTTTTTCGCTGCTTATCATTTTTTCGGTTAGGTTTTCTGCGGTTGTTTCTCCTATTATTTTCATGAGTTCTAGTCGTTTGTTTCTCCATCTAACACAGACAAAGAAAGTGTGCTCTGGCGTGTCTTGGATTCCACAGTATATACATTCGTCCGTAGTAGTTTTGCCTATTTTTTTTGTGTATGTCCCAAATGTCCCATGACCAGAGAGTATCTGAGTGAGAAAGTACTCTACTCTGCGATGTTTACATTTGACCCAGGGTCGTATGTCCTTGATTAATCTCCTGGTCCAGTTTTCTTCTTCGCTTTCCTCGTACCATTGTTGTTGCCATAGGTTTAGGGTTGTCTCCTTTTCTTCGCTTCGAATTTCTGCTGCTGCTCCATTCCTTCGGAATACTCTGTCTCTTTCCTCGACCAGGAGATTAATCGGAGGTATTCCGCAAATCACTTGCACTTTTACCGCAGAAATAGTCCTATACGCTGACGCAACTCTAATCAAGGCCAGTCTTTGACACATCAGTAGCATTCCATTATATTTCTTTATATTTATCGCGTTTTTCCAGATAGGAGCTCCGTATAGAAGTGTGGATTCCACGACTCCGTATAATGCCCTCCTTTTTAGGCTTCCCGGCCCGCCCACGTTTGGCATTACTGTTGATAATGTTCTTACTCTCTTCGTCGCTTTTTCTACTACATGCCGTATGTGTGGTCCGAAATTACCGTTGTCATCAAGTACGATACCCAGATATTTCAGTGTCCTTGACCTAGGAATCCTTTTCCCCATTACCTCTACCACAACTGCATCCCTATCCTTTCGTTTTCCCCTTAATAATACGTACTCTGTTTTTTCTGGTGCAAGTGTTAAGCTATGGTCCTCCAGCCATTTCTCTATCTGTGCGACTGCCATCTTTATCGTTATATTTAGTTCATCAATGTCCATTGCTTCGCAAACGATTGATAGATCGTCAGCGAATGCTATCGTAGTGGCCCCTTTCGGTTGTTTTGCGCGCAAAATACCGTCGTACAAGATGTTCCATAATAGTGGCCCTAATACGGATCCTTGCGGTACTCCAGCGGTGATTTTTTTTTCTTTATTACCAATAATTATTTTTCGATTGTTTAGGTACTCGTCTATTATGTTTTTTAGATATGTTGGAACACCTTTTTCCACTAGTCCATTAATGATTTCTTCCCAGGAGGCTGTGTTAAAAGCATTTCTTATGTCCAGCGTAATCATAGTTATCCATTCTTTTTCTGACTCCCTGACGATATCCATAACGTACTCTACGGCGTGAAGTGTTGAACGTCCCCTCCTAAATCCGAATTGTCTATCCGATATGCTATTACTTGCTTCCATTTTTTGCTCAAGTCTTTGTTTTATAATTTTTTCGTATAGTTTGCCTATCGTGCTAATCAAACATATCGGTCTATATGCTGCCGCTGCTTGTTTTTCTTGTTTGCCTTTCCAGGCCAAGACAACTCTTGCTTTCTTCCACACTTCAGGAAAGCTCTGATCTTGGATTAGTCTATTTAGGATCTCTATGGTGACGTTTGGAATCGTATTTACTATTATTTTTACAGCCTCCGGGGGTACGTTGTCTGGCCCTGCAGCTCTTTTTGTCTTAATTGTACTCGCTGCCTCCTGTAATTCCTTGAGTGTTATCGCGTCAATTTCTTCCGTGTTTAGCTCCCGGTACAAGTTTTTTCTTCGGCCTTTAGGAAATAATTCGTCGCACCAGGCTATCTTTTGCTTCATAGTCGGGAAATAAGGCGGGATTGGTCTTCCTATATACCTCGTAGCTACTTTATATCCCTCGCCCCACACTTCGTTTTCAAGATCTGAGCATAGTCTTTTCCAATGATTTCTTTTCGTTTGTCTTATCAGTGTTTTAAGTTTTTTTTTCATGTTTCTGTACTTTTCGTTCGCTTCTAAGTATCTTTGATGATTTAATCCGTGTTTTTTCTTTATCCGACTCATCCTTCTTCGAGCTTTGATTGTTCCCTCTCTAAGCCTATCTAATTCCCCATTCCACCAGTACGGCAGTTTCTTTGTCATTGGGACCTTTTTTGTACATTTACGTACTGCCTCTGATATCCTTTCACAAAAGTCCGATGTACCGGAGAATTTCGCGTTTTCCATTTGCGTGACTTTTTTTGTAAAGAGTACCTCGTTAAATATGACATTGTACCTATTTGTCTTCCCTGCACTGTTTCCCCCATGCCTGCTCTCCACTCTAAAATCTATATGTTTGTGTAGCGTAAATACCTCTTCTTGTAGTGTTGTCCATCCGTGTATTCGTTTCGCTATCTTTGAGGTGGATATAGTAACATCTAGATGCGATTTGCAGTTCGCCCTTTCAAATGTATGGTCCCCATTGTTCAGACAGTACAGATTTAATTCTGCCATCCACTCTTCAATATACTTTCCTCTTTCATCGGAATAGGGAGATCCCCAGTACTGGGACTTCGAATTTATATCTCCTGCGATAATAGCTTCAGTTTTGCTTCTCTTGATGTCATACATTATTCCATCGATATAAGATTTGAAGGTAGATAAGTCAAAACTTGGTGGCATATAGCAGCAGTAGAGATTATAGTCTTCCATAGTTAGCTTGACGTACGAATCTTCCGACTCGTGTGACTTAATGCTTATATTTTTGTTAATAATTTGTACCGCGGCTAAATTTAGTTTGTCCAGTAACATTTTCGACTTTTTGGCGATATTTATATTCGGCTCCGAGATAAGTACAATGTCATATTTTCCGTCGTTCCCTATTAGTGTGGCCATATCATGTGCCAGCCTCCCTCTACCCAAATTTGTTTGCAGGTATCTAGTCATAGTGTGTTATTTGTTTTTCATTTTTCCTTTTGTGTCCGTTATATTCTGTATTTGCCATATTTACCCTTCCCTCCTCTTTTTTATTATAATTTCTATCCTTCATCATTGTTGTACAGATGGCGTTCGGCTTTTTACAAACACCTCGTCTTCCGTATAGTCAGTCCTTGTTGATCTTAATCTGTTCCTAAAGATTGATCTCCTCTCCTGAATCATTTCCCGATAAATAGGGCAGGCCATATTGTCTGCCCTATGTCCCTTTTCTTTACAAGTTATACAATATGCGTCGTTGGTACATTCTTTTGCTTTGTGTCCCTTTTCAGCACATTTCATGCAGCATTCTGTTCTGTCCTCTCCTTTACACTCCTCCGTCCTATGTTTGAATTCAAGGCACTTAAAGCAACGCGGTATAAATATTCGTCTCCAGACTGGGCAGTCGGTCCAGCCTATTTTTACTTTCCCTTGATCTAATAGAACGTTCGCTGCTTTCCTTTGAGCTATTACAGTCGCTACCTGATTTCCACTTCTTTTTATTTCCCTTAATGCTTGCACTTTAATTTCTTCCTTCCTAATTCCTGTATTCCTTGCTATTTCTGATTCTACTTGTTCACATCTCAGTCCTGCTTCTACTTCTGTTATTTCTAATGTAACTCCCGCAGTTTTGAAAATTACATCTTTATTATCCGTTCTTTCCACTATTTCTTTTTTCAATTTATTTGTTTCTGCTTTCCCAACGACCTCCAAAAAAAGATCTCCCTTTACTGTCCTTTTCATCCCCTTAATAGTTATTCCCGACTGCTCTATATTTATGTTCTTTTTCATATCTTTAACTAGTTCCGCGTAGCTTCTGCCGTTGGCTTTAACTATAAGTTTTCCTGTTTCTTGTTTTTGTTCGATTTCTGGTTCCCCTCCTAATATATATATTTTACACTTGGTGTTATGAAATACCTTTTCCATACATTTCCTAATTATTGTGCTGTCTTTTATCGTCGTGGACGTTACTACAACCTCAGTATCCTTATCCGTTTCGATCCTTTCCTTCAACTTCTGTGCTATGTTATATATGTCTTCGGTTTTAAAGAAATCTTTCTCCGCTCTTATGGGTAACGTGTATATCACTCTCTTACATTTCTCTTCGTTTTTATTTCTGCTACTTACTATTTCGGTGAATATTGTTATGCTCTCCACTGTCCCCTCTTCCATTTCATCCTCTGTCAGTACTTTCATTTCCGGTATCTTTTCTTCAAGTACGTTAAATTCTAGGCCCCTGTTATCTTTCCTCGGATCCATTATTATCGCTATATCCTTTTTCCTTTTGCTAATTTCTATATTTTCGGTTGTGAATTCTGTGGCTTTGTATAGGTCCTCTGGCCATCTTTCTTCTAAAACCTTTTCAAACTCCTTAAAAGTATTCTCCTGTTCGATTTTATTTTTTATGTTTTCAATTCTCCTTTTTCTTTCTTCTTCAATCTCGTTTTTTATAGTTTCTTCATCTGTTTGTGTGCCTATAGACACTTTTTGTACGTTCTCTGTCAGTCTTTTTTGTTTATGTTTCTCTGGGCTAAATTGGAAGTTTTCTACTATTAGATTTAAGTTTTCCGTTCTGCTTCTTATCGCTCTTATTTCCTTCCTTATATCCGTTCTTATATTGCCCGTTTTCTGCGCTAGCTCTTCTAGTGCTATCATTCTGCTTTTTATTGTCTGCACCATATTTTTAATGGATGCCGCCATTGATTCTTCCTTGTCTCTTTTCCTTTTTTCGGATTTTTCAGGTGTTTCTATGATGTTCGCTGTATTTCTCATACTCTCTATTTCCATTTCTAGAATGCCTCGTTTCGGTCCCCTGGTGGGGGATCTGCCTATAGAATCCCTTCTTTTGAAGATCTCCCTCTCGTTTGCGGCTTCCGCCGTTTCTAAAATTTTGATTGCAGTAGGTGTCAAGTTGCCCTCCCCAGAATCCATAGGGCAGACCGCCTCGGAGGCGGTGCGGGATTCGGGAACTGGTGTTCCTCTACCCGCCTGGGGTACAATTTCCTTCTTACCACTTGACATCATTAGCGATTTACTTTTTGGTTTTTCTGTCGGGGTTTTCCTTCCCTTAGCCAATAGGTTCCCGTTATGGCGCCGGAGACTCGCCTTTCACCCTTCTCCGTTGGCTACGTGGCGTGTTTCCACGCCACGCATTTCCAGGGTCCACCACGAGGAGGTGGAGAAGGATTTGCCGGTATGTCTTTTCAAGGCTATCTCAACAGTCCTTTTCAGGACTATCTCAACAGTCCTTTTTAGGACTATCTCAACAGTCCTTCTAAGGACTATCTCAACAGCCTTTTCAAGACTATGGGCCGCATGAGCTCCATGTGGGCATTACTCAGAGTTTTAAAGTCATGTTAAATGCGTCCCGGACATTGGCAATCCGAAACACCTCTGAGACCCAGGTACCAGCCATTCGGACCCCACCCTACCCTACCCTACCCTACCCTACCCTACCCTACCCTACCCTACCCTACCCTACCCTACCCTACCCTACCCTACCCTACCCTACCCTACCCTACCCTACCCTACCCTACCCTACCCTACCCTACCCTACCCTACCCTACCCTACCCTACCCTTTTTTTTTTTTTTTTTTGGTGAGGAGTAAAAAATGCATTTACGCACACCCCTGCTGTTGGTCGGCAGGGGTAGTGTGGGACTCTAAGTCGCATAATACCCACTAAAAACATCTCCTCTCTTCCTTCGCACACTCCAGTTACTTTATCGAGCCGACGGTATAATCATTACGACATCCATCGCCGACCCATAAAGTTTATCTTCGGTTTCCTTGTCTTCTATACGCTTGTTCTTCTCTTTCCTCTTCTTCCTTCTTCTTCATAACTTCGTTTAGAAATTTAAAGACATCCTCAAAATTTTGCCTCTTCTCAATCATTATATTAATTATATTATCGGCATTTAGGGATCTGTCCAAACCTGCTTCCACTTCCCTTCTTTGTGTTTCCCATCTTGGGCACTCGAACACGGTGTGTTCCGGCGTATCTGTAGCTCTGCAGTAGCTGCAAGTTTCATCGTCTCGTTTTCCTATTCTTTTCGTATATGTATTGAAGGACCCATGTCCACTGAGGAACTGTGTTACATAATAGTTTACACGTTTGTGTTTACAGTTGTACCACTCTGCTACGTTCTTTATAAGTCTTTTGGTCCACTGACTAGTTACTTCATGATTCTCCCACCTTTCCTGCCATTTCCTCAGTGTATCTTGTCTACGTTCCTCTTTGTTGTAACTACCTGTCTCCATCCTTTCTTCTATTAGCAGGTCTATTGGTACTATGCCCGCAATGACGCATGCTCCCTCTGTTGCAACCGTCCTGTACCCCTCTATCACTCTAAGCATTAGCTTTCTGTGAGTACTTAGTACCATTTCCCGGTATCTTCGGTATGTCACCATGGCTCCCCAGACCTCAGCTCCATACGTCGATATTGATTGCGCCACATTGTAATAGAGTACCCTCTTATAACTGCTTGGACCTCTCGTGTTTGGTAGAATCCTTGATAGTGCCGTTGTTAATGTTGTCACTTTTTCCCTCGTTTTTTTTAGGTGATTCCTAAATGATCCTCCCTTATCGATCCATATGCCCAGATACCTGAGATAGTCGACCGTTTCTATCCTTTGCCCTTCTAGCATAAAATTAACTCCATCTTTGTTTCTCCCTCCCTTTATAACTATAGCTTCAGTTTTTTCTACTGCCAATTCGAGTTTATTTTCCTGGATCCACTTTGATATTTTGCCTAGTGCCTCGTTTCCTTTTAGGTTTAGTTCTCGCTTCTCCTTCGCCGATATTAGTATAGCTAGATCGTCCGCATATGCTATGCTGCAAGCTCCTTTCGGTAATTTTAGCTTAAGTACTGGGTCGAACAAGACATTCCATAGCAAAGGACCCAGAACGGATCCCTGTGGAACACCTTTCGTGATCTTCAAATGTTTTCGATCTACGGTGACTTTCCTGCCTTGGAAATAGCTGCTTACCAACGCTATTAGGTACTCCGATATTCCGATGTTTTCTAGTCGCTCGATTATGATTTTCCACGATGCTGTGTTGAAGGCATTTTTTATGTCTAACGTGATCAATGCAGCCCATTTATCCCCGTTTTCATTTTTCCTTCGCATAACTTCCATGACCGCGCATGTTGCCGATTTCCCTTTTCTGAAGCCATATTGTAAATCCGATATTCCCTTTTTCTGGTCTAGCTCTTCTTCCAATCTATTTTTTATTATCCCTTCATATACTTTTGCAATCACATTTATTAAACATATGGGTCGGTACTTCTGTTCGTTGGGAACACTCGCCACTCCTTTCGGTATCAACACCACTTTAGATTTTTTGAATTCTGCTGGAAATATTTTTTGTCTTATGTAGTTGTTCATTTGTTTTAGAATTGTATTCGCTTTGCATTTTATGACCGCTTTGATGGTTTCTGGGTATAGGCCGTCTATACCTGGGGCCCTGTTCTCTTTTACCTTGCAGGTTGCCTCTTCTAGTTCATCCATCGTTATTCTAGGAGCTTTTTTGTTCGTTTTGAAGATTTTTAGGTCTTCGCTATCTGCTGGGAATAGTGTCTTAGTTATCGATACTTTCTCCTCCGAAACCATTTCGTATGGCAAGCTTTGCTTTTTCAGCCTTCTTATCGCGATCTTATATCCCTCCCCCCAAATGTCATTGTCAAGTTCTTCGCATAATTGTTTCCAGTTGTAATTCTTTGATTTTCTTATGAGGTATTTGTAGTTTCTTCGGGCTTCTTTGTATGTTCTTTCGATTTCTATTTTATTTTGATTTTTGTTCTTTCTTTGTAGTTGTCGTCTGTGTTTGTTACACTCTTCCCTCGCGCACTCTATGTCACTATTCCACCAATACGGTTGTTGGGATCTATTTCTAGCTGCTCCGAACAGACTCGCTTCTTGCAGGTTCCTTAGCTCCTTCATAAGTTTGTGATATTTTATGGTTTTATTTTCCGTTAGTAGTTCCTCCAATTTAGCTTTGTTGATCTTGCTTTTTATGTGTTCATCTCTGTGTGGATCTTTTTTCTCTCCTTTTATTTCGAAGTATATATATCTATGTAAACTCATAGACTCCTCCAGTGAGACCTCCCAGTTTTCTACTCGTCTAGCAAGCCTGCTCGTTGTCATGGTGACATCGATATAGGATTCCGTTTCCCCCCTCACAAAGGTGGGGATTCCTCCTTTGTTGTGCACGGTTAGGTCCAGTGATTCGATATGCTCTTCCCAGAAGGTTCCTCGTTGATCATTTTTTGGCGATCCCCACTTCTCCGATTTTGCATTTAGGTCTCCAAGCAGGAGTACTTCCTTTGTTCTATCGATGTGATCGCAGATCTCGTTTACTTTTTCTTTGTACGTGCTAAATGGAATGTTTGGGGATATATAGCATGCGATTATCGAGATGTCTTCTAATTCGACCTTTATAAAACTAGTCCCGCTGATAACGTTCTTAACTTTTTTCTGTCTTCTGCTTCGTATTTTCATGCCGATGTCCTTGTTTTGATCTGAGATCCAACCACTTTTTGAGACGATTTTTTTATTAGGTTCACTTATAATAAGTATATCAATTCCTTCTTCGCAGCATTTTGCTTCTGTAGTGTCGTGACACGCGTAAGCTCTCCCAGCGTTTACTTGCAGCACCTTTGTCAAGGTCATTTCGAAAATATGTATCTCTACAACTATACAACCGAAACCGACATTCACTGACTCATTGGCGTGTTTTTTTTTTTACGGCTTTATTTGCGGGCGAAAAAATCGGAAAAAAATTCTATCCTACGTAACTCGACGAGATCTATCGAAATATCGACTTTTCGAAACCCGGAAAAGTTTCCTTCCGGGTGAAAAACCGGATTTTTTTGTTAAAATTACGACTTTTTTGCCATTTTCGACCTATATCTCCGAAACTACATTACAGATTTTTTTCAAACTTTCACCGTATATTCTTTGATTTTTTTGCCATTTTTCCACGTAAATCGCGTTTCTTCAAAAATATATGTCACCAAGTTATAGGGAAATGAAAATTTGCCGAAATTAAAATTTTTTTTAAATACACTCCGTTTACTCGGAAACTATCGGGTTTTCGAAAAAAATGTATTCTTTCAAAATTATTAATTCAAGTTTCGTGCAACTAACAAAACAAACCCGATAACGATATCTTAACCCGTTTCGGAGTTATAGCAAAAAAACTTTGTCGATGCACCGGAGTACGGTAGAAAGGAATTCCCGGTCGGCCGCGGAAGGAGCGGGGATCGTGGTCGCTTTTCCATCGCTCGGGTAAGTTGCCGATGGATTTCGTCGGTTCGGGCCAGCGGCGGGTGTTTCGCCATGGGCGGCGTTATTTTTTTTTTTTTTTTGAAAAAAAAAAAAAAAATTTTAAAGGGGGCGGAGCCCCCTTTACGAGCGACAGCGAGTCTAATACCTATACAGCTGAAACCGACACTCATTCATTCATTCACTGACTGATTGGCGTGTTTTTTTTTTTACGGCTTTATTCGCGGAGTAAAAAAACGGAAAAAAATCCTATCCTACGTAAATCGACGAGATCTATCGGAAAATCGACATTTCGAAACCCGGAAAAGTTTCCTTCCGGGTAAAAAACCGGATTTTTCACCTTTTTTTTGGTGTTTTTCGGAATTTTTCGGAATTTCTCGAAAACTACTCCCACGATTTTTTTTAAACTTTCCTAAAATATTCTTCATTTAATTACTAATTACCTCCCGCAAACCGCATTTCTAAAAAGAGCTTAGTTTCCAAGTTATAGGGAAATGAAAATTTTCCCGGATTAAAATTTTAAACAAATACACTCCATTTACTCGGAAACTATTGGGTTTTCGAAAAAAAATTATTCTTTCAAAATTGTTAATTGAAGTTTCTTTCAACCAACAAAACAAACCCGATTATGATATCTTAACCCGTTCCGGAGTTATAGCAGAAAATCTTCGTCGATGCACCGGGATACGGGAGAGAGGGATTCCCGGCCGGTCGCTATGCTAGCGCGTGTGACGTCACATCGAGACACAAAGAGAACGGAGAGGGGACCGTCGTCGCATTTCCATCGTTCGGCGAAATGCTGGCTTGTAATTTTTTTTTTCGGTTTCGGTTCGGTCGGACATTTTGATTTCGAATAATTCGACTTGCCGACGGGAAAAGTTGCCGCCGTTAGAACTACTTAGTTTCTCATTTTCGATGGATTTTTTACGTTAAATATAAGGTAAGTGAATTTATATGACGAATAAATAACTCTATTAATAATTTCCTACGATATTTAAATAGTTCTTTCTAGAAATTGTAACGATGGCCTACGAAGAAAATCCTTCCTTCATACATGACGATATATTTGGGGGAATACTACTTTCTGAACGTAAGAACCGCTTACTACGTATGGATATGCAGAAAGAGGACTAACTGTGCTTCAATTTATATGAAAAATGGATAAAATAGGTCAAGAAATAATGAAGTTGGGTACAAAAACGTTATACAGGTTAGTTACCCGTAGAATGAAGAGTAAAGTTTTTTTTTAATTACAAATATATTTTCCTTCTTTTGTAGAATTTACACCGGAGAATGGAAAAGAAGGAAGCAAAGGACGCATTTCCATCGTTCGGCGAAATGCTGGCTTGTAATTTTTTTTTTTTTTCGGTTTCGGTTCGGTCGGACATTTTGATTTCGAATAATTCGACTTGCCGACGGGAAAAGTTGCCGCCGTTCGAACTACTTAGTTTCTCATTTTCGATGGATTTTTTACGTTAAATATAAGGTAAGTGAATTTATATGACGAATAAATAACTCTATTAATAATTTCCTACGATATTTAAATGGTTCTTTCTAGAAATTGTAACGATGGCCTACGAAGAAAATCCTTCCTTCATACATGACGATATATTTGGAGGAATACTACTTTCTGAACGTAAGAACCGTTTCCTACGTATGGATATGCAGAAAGAGGACTAACTGTGCTTCAATTTATATGAAAAATGGATAAAATAGGTCAAGAAATAATGAAGTTGGGTACAAAAACGTTATACAGGTTAGTTACCCGAAGAATGAAGAGTGGCGTTTTTTTTCAATTACAAATATATTTTCCTTTTTTTTGTAGAATTTACACCGAAAAATGAAAAAGAAGGAAGCAAAGGACAACTACTAGCTCGAAATAAACCGGAAACAACGATTGGAGTCATATTTTGGATTTTTTCCGCCTTTTTCAACACTCACCGAATAACCCTGTACTTCGATCGAAGAGTCTTTCGAACACAAGAATAGTATGTTTAATAGGTAAGTACTTACTAATAATAGGTTAATAATACAAAATATCATTCGAATACATTAATTTTGAAAAACAAATCATAAATTTAACGTATTTACGACTGATTTTTTGTTATCCGTTCAATGAAGAATAGGTTTTTTTTTTCTTTTACTTATATTTTCCTTATTTTGTAGGAATTACACTGGAAAATAGAACAAAATAGGAAGCAAAGGACAACTACTAGCCCGAAATAAATCAGGAAACAACGATTGGAGTCATATTTTGGATTTTTTCTGCCTTTTTCAACACTCACCGAATAACCCTGTACTTCGATCGAAGAGACTTTCGAACACAAGAATAGTATGTTTAATACGTAAGTACTTACTAATAATACGTTAATAATACAAAATATCATTCAAATACATTAATTTTGACAAAAAATTACAAAAATAACGTAGCAAGAAATGATTTTTAGTAACCTGTAGAATGAAGAGTAGTTTTTTTTTTCCTTTTACTTATATTTTCCTTTTTTTTGTAGGATTTATACCGGAAAATGGAAAAGAAGGAAGCAAAGGACAACTACTAGCTCGAAATAAATCGCCAACAACAATTGGAGTCATATTTTGGATTTTTTCTGCCTTTTTCAACAATCACCGAATAACCCTGTACTTCGATCGAAGAGTCTTCGAACACAAGAATAGTATGTTTAATAGGTAAGTACTTACTAATAATAGGTTATTAATACAAAATATCATTCGAATTCATTAATTTTGACCAAAAATTACAAAAATAACGTAGCAACAAATGATTTTTTGTAACCTGTAGAATGAAGAGTAGTTTTTTTTTTCTTTTTTTTTGTAGGATTTACACCGGAAAATGGAAAAGAAGGAAGCAAAGGACATCTACTAGCTCGAAATAAATCGCCAACAACAATTGGAGTCACATTTTGGATTTTTTCTGCCTTTTTCAACACTCACCGAATAACCCTGTACTTCGATCGAAGAGTCTTCGAACACAAGAATAGTATGTTTAATAGGTAAGTACTTACTAATAATAGGTTATTAATACAAAATATCATTCGAATACATTAATTTTGACCAAAAATTACAAAAATAACGTAGCAACAAATGATTTTTTGTAACCTGTAGAATGAAGAGTAGTTTTTTTTTCTTTTTTTTTGTAGGATTTACACCGGAAAATGGAAAAGAAGGAAGCAAAGGACAACTACTAGCTCGAAATAAATCGCCAACAACAATTGGAGTCACATTTTGGATTTTTTCTGCCTTTTTCAACACTCACCGAATAACCCTGTACTTCGATCGAAGAGTCTTCGAACACAAGAATAGTATGTTTAATAGGTAAGTACTTACTAATAATAGGTTATTAATACAAAATATCATTCGAATATATTAATTTTGACCAAAAATTACAAAAATAACGTAGCAACAAATGATTTTTTGTAACCTGTAGAATGAAGAGTAGTTTTTTTTTCTTTTTTTTTGTAGGATTTACACCGGAAAATGGAAAAGAAGGAAGCAAAGGACAACTACTAGCTCGAAATAAATCGCCAACAACAATTGGAGTCACATTTTGGATTTTTTCTGCCTTTTTCAACACTCACCGAATAACCCTGTACTTCGATCGAAGAGTCTTCGAACACAAGAATAGTATGTTTAATAGGTAAGTACTTACTAATAATAGGTTATTAATACAAAATATCATTCGAATACATTAATTTTGACCAAAAATTACAAAAATAACGTAGCAACAAATGATTTTTTGTAACCTGTAGAATGAAGAGTAGTTTTTTTTTCTTTTTTTTTTGTAGGATTTACACCGGAAAATGGAAAAGAAGGAAGCAGAGGACAACTACTAGCTCGAAATAAATCGCCAACAACAATTGGAGTCACATTTTGGATTTTTTCTACCTTTTTCAACACTCACCGAATAACCCTGTACTTAGATCGAAGAGTCTTCGAACACAAGAATAGTATGTTTAATAGGTAAGTACTTACTAATAATAGGTTAATAATACAAAATATCATTCGAATACATTAATTTTGAAAAAAAATCATAAATTTAACGAATTTACGAATGATTTTTTGTTATCCGTACAATGAAGAGTAGGGTTTTTTTTTCTTTTACCTATATTTTTTTTTATTTTTAGGGCCGACAAAGGAAAATCAGGAGAGAAATTATGAATAGAATTGTATATAGAAATGGAAATAAAGGATCACAAATAATTTTAATGCAAATTTTTTTATGACAATACATTCGTTCAGAGTATGAGGCAGCGGCCAAAACCGCGGTACTAAGGGCAAGGCCGTTAGGCCTTGCCTTTGGGCCGCGGGGGGGTTGAAAGGGGGCGCAGCCCCCTTTCCGAGCGAAAGCGAGTCTAATATATATACAGCTGAAAGCGACACTCATTCACTGATTCATTGGCGTGTTTTTTTTTTTACGGCTTTATTCGCGGAGTAAAAAAACGGAAAAAAATCCTATCCTACGTAAATCGACGAGATCTATCGGAAAATCGACATTTCGAAACCCGGAAAAGTTTCCTTCCGGGTAAAAAACCGGATTTTTACCCTTTTTTTTGGAGTTTTTCGGAATTTCTCGAAAACTACTCCGAAGATTTTTTTTAAACTTTCCTAAAATATTCTTCATTTAATTACTAATTACCTCCCGCAAACCGCATTTCCAACAAAAGCTTAGTTTCCAAGTTATAGGGAAATGAAAATTTTCCCGGATTAAAATTTTAAACAAATACACTCCATTTACTCGGAAACTATTGGGTTTTCGAAAAAAAATTATTCTTTCAAAATTGTTAATTGAAGTTTCGTTCAACCAACAAAATAAACCCTATAACGATATCTTAACCCGTTCCGGAGTTATAGCAAAAAATCTTCGTCGATGCACCGGGATACGGGAGAGAGGGATTCCCGGCCGGTCGCTATGCTAGCGCGTGTGACGTCACATCGAGACACAAAGAGAACGGAGAGGGACCATCGTCGCATTTCCATCGTTCGGCGAAATGCTGGCTTGTAATTTTTTTTTTCGGTTTCGGTTCGGTCGGACATTTTATTTCGAATAATTCGACTTGCCGACGGAAAAAGTTGCCGCCGTTCGAACTACTTAGTTTCTCATTTTCGATGGACTTTTTACGTTAAATATAAGGTAAGTGAATTTATATGACGAATAAATAACTCTATTAATAATTGCCTACGATATTTAAATGGTTCTTTCTAGAAATTGTAACGATGGCCTACGAAGAAAATCCTTCCTTCATACATGACGATATATTTGGAGGAATACTACTTTCTGAACATAAGAACCGTTTACTACGTATAGATATGCAGAAAGAGGACTAATTGTGCTTCAATTTATATGAAAAATGGATAAAATAGGTCAAGAAATAATGAAGTTGGTTACAAAAACGTTATACAGGTTAGTTACCCGTAGAATGAAGAGTCAAGTTTTTTTTTTTAATTACAAATATATTTTCCTTCTTTTGTAGAATTTACACCGGAGAATGGAAAAAAAGGAAGCAAAGGACGCATTTCCATCGTTCGGCGAAATGCTGGCTTGTAATTTTTTTTTCGGTTTCGGTTCGGTCGGACATTTTGATTTCGAATAATTCGACTTGCCGACGGGAAAAGTTGCCGCCGTTCGAACTACTTAGTTTCTCATTTTCGATGGATTTTTTACGTTAAATATAAGGTAAGTGAATTTATATGACGAATAAATAACTCTATTAATAATTTCCTACGATATTTAAATGGTTCTTTCTAGAAATTGTAACGATGGCCTACGAAGAAAATCCTTCCTTCATACATGACGATATATTTGGAGGAATACTACTTTCTGAACGTAAGAACCGTTTACTACGTATGGATATGCAGAAAGAGGACTAACTGTGCTTCAATTTATATGAAAAATGGATAAAATAGGTCAAGAAATAATGAAGTTGGGTACAAAAACGTTATACAGGTTAGTTACCCGTAGAATGAAGAGTATAGTTTTTTTTCAATTACAAATATATTTTCCTTTTTTTTGTAGAATTTACACCGAAAAATCAAAAAGAAGGAAGCAAAGGACAACTACTAGCTCGAAATAAACCGGAAACAACGATTGGAGTCATATTTTGGATTTTTTCTGCCTTTTTCAACACTCACCGAATAACCCTGTACTTCGATCGAAGAGTCTTTCGAACACAAGAATAGTATGTTTAATAGGTAAGTACTTACTAATAATAGGTTAATAATACAAAATATCATTCGAAATCCATTAATTTTGACCAAAAATTACAAAAATAACGTAGCAACAAATGGTTTTTTGTAACCTGTAGAATGAAGAGTAGGTTTTTTTTTCTTTTACTTATATTTTCCTTTTTTTTTGTAGGATTTACACCGGAAAATGGAAAAGAATGAAGCAAATGACAACTACTAGCTAGAAATAAATTGCCAACAACAATTGAACTCATATTTTGGATTTTTTCTGCCTTTTTCCACACTCACCGAATATCCCTGTACTTCGATCGAAGAGTCTTCGAACACAAGAATAGTATGTTTAATAGGTAAGTACTTACTAATAATAGGTTATTAATACAAAATATCATTCGAATACATTAATTTTGACCAAAAATTACAAAAATAACGTAGCAACAAATGATTTTTTGTAACCTGTAGAATGAAGAGTAGTTTTTTTTTCCTTTTACTTATATTTTCCTTTTTTTTGTAGGATTTACACCGGAAAATGGAAAAGAAGGAAGCAAATGACAACTACTAGCTCAAAATAAATCGCCAACAACAATTGAACTCATATTTTGGATTTTTTCTGCCTTTTTCAACACTCACCGAATAACCCTGTACTTCGATCGAAGAGTCTTCGAACACAAGAATAGTATGTTTAATAGGTAAGTACTTACTAATAATAGGTTAATAATACAAAATATCATTCGAATACATTAATTTTGATCAAAAATTACAAAAATAACGTAGAAACAAATGATTTTTTGTAACCTGTAGAATGAAGAATAGTTTTTTTTTCCTTTTACTTATATTTTCCTTTTTTTTTGTAGGATTTACACCGGAAAATGGAAAAGAAGGAAGCAAAGGACAACTACTAGCTCGAAATAAATCGCCAACAACGATTGGAGTCATATTTTGGATTTTTTCTGCCTTTTTCAACACTCACCGAATAACCCTGTACTTCGATCGAAGTGTCTTCGAACACAAGAATAATATGTTTAATACGTAAGTACTTACTAATAATAGGTTAATAATACAAAATATCATTCGAATACATTAATTTTGACCAAAAATTACAAAAATAACGTAGCAACAAATGATTTTTTGTAACCTGTAGAATGAAGAGTAGTTTTTTTTTCCTTTTACTTATATTTTCCTTTTTTTTTGTAGGATTTACACCGGAAAATGGAAAAGAAGGAAGCAAAGGACAACTACTAGCTCGAAATAAATCGGCAACAACGATTGGAGTCATATTTTGGATTTTTTCTGCCTTTTTCAACACTCACCGAATAACCCTGTACTTCGATCGAAGAGTCTTCGAACACAAGAATAGTATGTTTAATAGGTAAGTACTTACTAATAATAGGTTAATAATACAAAATATCATTCGAATACATTAATTTTGACCAAAAATTACAAAAATAACGTAGCAACAAATGATTTTTTGTAACCTGTAGAATGAAGAGTAGTTTTTTTTTCCTTTTACTTATATTTTCCTTTTTTTTTGTAGGATTTACACCGGAAAATGGAAAAGAAGGAAGCAAAGGACAACTACTAGCTCGAAATAAATCGCCAACAACAATTGGAGTCACATTTTGGATTTTTTCTGCCTTTTTCAACACTCACCGAATAATCCTGTACTTCGATCGAAGAGTCTTCGAACACAAGAATAGTATGTTTAATAGGTAAGTACTTACTAATAATAGGTTAATAATACAAAATATCATTCGAATACATTAATTTTGAAAAACAAATCATAAATTTAACGTATATACGACTGATTTTTGGTTATCCGTTCAATGAAGAGTAGGGTTTTTTTTCTTTTACTTATATTTTTTTTTATTTTTAGGGCCGACAAAGGAAAATCAGGAGAGAAATTATGAATAGAATTATAAATAGAAATGGAAATAAAGGATCACAAATAATTTTAATGCTAATTTTTGTTATGACATAATACATTCGTTCAGAGTATAAGGCAGCGGCCAAAACCGTGGTACTAAAGGCAAGGCCGTCAGGCCTTGCCTTTGGGCCGCGGGGGGGTTGAAAGGGGGCGCAGCCCCCTTTCCGAGCGAAAGCGAGTCTAATATATATACAGCTGAAAGCGACACTCATTCACTGATTCATTGGCGTGTTTTTTTTTTTACGGCTTTATTCGCGGAGTAAAAAAACGGAAAAAAATCCTATCCTACGTAAATCGACGAGATCTATCGGAAAATCGACATTTCGAAACCCGGAAAGGTTTCCTTCCGGGTAAAAAACCGGATTTTTCCCCTTTTTTTTGTAGTTTTTTGGAGTTTTTCGGAATTTCTCGAAAAGTACTACGACGATTTTTTTTAAACTTTCCTAAAATATTCTTCATTTAATTACTAATTACCTCCCGCAAACCGCATTTCCAACAAAATCTTAGTTTCCAAGTTATAGGGAAATGAAAATTTTCCCGGATTAAAATTTTAAACAAATACACTCCATTTACTCGGAAACTATTGGGTTTTCGAAAAAAAATTATTCTTTCAAAATTGTTAATTGAAGTTTCGTTCAACTAACAAAACAAACCCGATAACGATATCTTAACCCGTTCCGGAGTTATAGCAAAAAATCTTCGTCGATGCACCGGAGTACGGGAGAGAGGAATTCCCGGCCGGTCGCTATGCTAGCGCGTGTGACGTCACATCGAGACACAAAGAGAACGGAGAGGGGACCGTCGTCGCATTTCCATCGTTCGGCGAAATGCTTGCTTGTAATTTTTTTTTTCGGTTTCGGTTCGGTCGGACATTTTGATTTCGAATAATTCGACTTGCCGACGGGAAAAGTTGCCGCCGTTCGAACTACTTAGTTTCTCATTTTCGATGGATTTTTTACGTTAAATATAAGGTAAGTGAATTTATATGACGAATAAATAACTCTATTAATAATTTACTACGATATTTAAATGGTTCTTTCTAGAAATTGTAACGATGGCCTACGAAGAAAATCCTTCCTTCATACATGACGATATATTTGGAGGAATACTACTTTCTGAACGTAAGAACCGTTTACTACGTATGGATATGCAGAAAGAGGACTAACTGTGCTTCAATTTATATGAAAAATGGATAAAATAGGTCAAGAAATAATGAAGTTGGGTACAAAAACGTTATACAGGTTAGTTACCCGTAGAATGAAGAGTAAAGTTTTTTTTTTTAATTACAAATATATTTTCCTTATTTTGTAGAATTTACACCGAAGAATGGAAAAGAAGGAAGCAAAGGACAACTACTAGCTCGAAATAAATCGCCAACAACGATTTGAGTCATATTTTGGATTTTTTCTGCCTTTTTCCACACTAACCGAATAACCCTGTACTTCGATCGAAGAGTCTTCGAACACAAGAATAGTATGTTTAATACGTAAGTACTTACTAATAATACGTTAATAAGACAAAATATTATTCGTATACATTAATTTTGGCCAAAAATAACGTGGCAACAAATGATTTTTTGTAACCTGTAGAATGAAGAGTAGTTTTTTTTTCCTATTACTTATATTTTCCTTTTTTTTGTAGGATTTACACCGGAAAATGGAAAAGAAGGAAGCAAAGGACAACTAGTAGCATGAAATAAACCGCCAACAACGATTGGAGTCATATTTTGGATTTTTTCTGCCTTTTTCCACGCTCACCGAATAACCCTGTACTTCGATCGAAGTGTCTTCGAACACAAGAATAAGATGTTTAATAGGTAAGTACTTACTAATAATAGGTTAATAATACAAAATATCATTCGAATACATTAATTTTGACCAAAAATTACAAAAATAACGTAGCAACAAATGATTTTTTTGTAACCTGTCGAATGATGAGTAGTTTTTTTTTTTCCTTTTACTTATATTTTCCTTTTTTTTGTAGAATTTATACCGGAAAATGGAAAAAAAGGAAGCAAAGGACAACTACTAGCTCAAAATAAATCGCCAACAACGATTTGAGTCATATTTTGGATTTTTTCTGCCTTTTTCAACACTCACCGAATAACCCTGTACTTCGATCGAAGAGTCTTCGAACAAAAGAATAAGATGTTTAATAGGTAAGTACTTACTAATAATAGGTTATTAATACAAAATATCATTCGAATACATTAATTTTGACCAAAAATTACAAAAATAACGTAGCAACAAATGATTTTTTTGTAACCTGTCGAATGATGAGTAGTTTTTTTTTTTCCTTTTACTTATATTTTCCTTTTTTTTGTAGGATTTATACCGGAAAATGGAAAAGAAGGAAGCAAAGGACAACTACTAGCTCGAAATAAATCGCCAACAACGATTTGAGTCATATTTTGGATTTTTTCTGCCTTTTTCAACACTCACCGAATAACCCTGTACTTCGATCGAAGTGTCTTCGAACACAAGAATAAGATGTTTAATAGGTAAGTACTTACTAATAATAGGTTAATAATACAAAATATCATTCGAATACATTAATTTTGACCAAAAATTACAAAAATAACGTAGCAACAAATGATTTTTTGTAACCTGTAGAATGATGAGTAGTTTTTTTTTTCCTTTTACTTATATTTTCCTTTTTTTTGTAGGATTTATACCGGAAAATGGAAAAGAAGGAAGCAAAGGACAACTACTAGCTCGAAATAAATCGCCAACAACGATTTGAGTCATATTTTGGATTTTTTCTGCCTTTTTCAACACTCACTGAATAACCCTGTACTTCGATCGAAGTGTCTTCGAACACAAGAATAAGATGTTTAATACGTAAGTACTTACTAATAATGCGTTAAGACAAAATATCATTTGAATGATTTTGAATAAAAATCATAATAACGAAGTAACAAATGATTTTTTGTTACCCGTATAATTGAAAATGTGGTTTCGATTTTTCTTTTACTTTTTTACTTATTTTGCAGGATTGGCACGGGAAAATAGGAAGGAAATGCAAACTACAAACGGAAAATAAATCACCAGCAACAATTAGGACAATACTCTTATTGCTTTTGGCTATTTTTTCATTTGATCAAACAACTTTTCTTTCCACTGGAGTTGTAAGAATCTTCGTGAACAAAAATTAGTATCTTTAAAACTTAATTTTAGTAGCGTTATTAATTGGAAAATGTTATATGCTTAATCGTTATTTACTTTTACAGTCATCTATAATTTGTATTAATAAAATTAAATTGTTATTGTAGTAGGTGTTTTATTGAATATTTCTACAGATGCAACCATTTAGCCAAATTTACAAAATTACAAAGTACAAAATAACTGTATTTCAAGCCGAAATTACAAAATACCGGCATTTCAAGATACGCCTACCTGCCTACCCTCACCCTTAACGATGACGAAAGGCCGAATAGCATCTATCTCCAGCAGCTTTGCTTTCATTTTCAAAACACAACTCGGGTGAGTCGGACGTACTTTTTAATAAATACGTTTCGGAGTGGCACGGCCCGGTAAAGTGTTTCGAAGTATCCTCGCGTTTCGTGAAAATCGTGATACCGTGATTTAAACTGATATTAGTGCGAATTGTGCTATAGAACAACCGGTGGCCCAATTAAAAGGTATGTTAATTTTCAACTATTATTTCGCTACAGTCAAAACTTTTAAACCTTCCATTGCAAAGCTTTTTTTTAAGTGCTGCGAACAATAAAGAAAAAGAATATTTTTAATTTCATTTGCTTTATCGTAATATTGCTTAATATTTAATTAATGCTTTTTTGTTGGACTTTTTCATATGGATATTTCATAAATAAGTAATAAAGGGTTTTGTTTAACTTTTTAAGTTCTAAACTTTTTAGTAGCAGTTTTTAAGAGATTTTTTGATTTATTAGCTTAATGTTTTCTAGTGAGTAATTTTCATAAACTTGCCAAGAGATTTTGAGGTATTTAATACGTGATTTATCATGGTTACCGTTAATAATTAGTATTCTGTCGTTAATATCGTCCTATATTTAAATCAGGTAATAAAATCTTTTTGGGTTGAAAACATAAATATGTAAATGAAAATTTTCAGTACTTCAATGAGTTTTTGATTGTGAATGAATGAATTTGCCTTTAGAAGAACCAGTGATGTGTTTTAATGTTTCAAAATAAATTGTAGATTATCTATAATTTCGATAAAATATGTGATGAGAATTGAAAAAGTGAAAGTTTTCTTGATTTTGCATTTGCAGTTGTAATAATATAACAATTAACAATACTCTAATAAAATTATTAATAGATACTGCAACGAATGTCCACACAGAATTTACCGGCATTTTATCTGATTATGTAAATGTTTGAAATATTTTGACAATTATTCAGTTGGTAATTTTACCATTTCTGAATTTCTCGTAATTTTCTCCTTAAGACTTTATCACTTTTTGGAACTCCAAGCAGTTCCTCATTTCCAAATCGGGTGCCGGTTCATTATGCGGTCTACTAAAATTTTCGCGAATTACCTTATATGCTCTTGGTTCATTATGCGATTTACCTTTGCAGGGGGTGTCTTCTACAGTAAAAACGGCCAAACTTCAACATTATATAAGTAATTTTGAACATAAAATGTCTTGTTAAACGCTTTTTCGAAAAGTTGATTTTGGTTTTACGGCTATTAAAAGATCACAATACCGTTTTATTATAAATATCATAATTATAACAATTAAATCTTTTATAACACCGAGTATTTAACTTTTTTTTAAGCTGATAAATACTTTTAGCAAATTTAATGCACTTTTAGTATGTGACCAAATTGTAATTGTGTCTAATATGTAATGTTAAACAAAAGAAAATCTATCAACTTTTCGAAAATGTGTTTTGACATTTTTGGTTCGAAATTACTTGTAATAACACCTTCTGAAACATAGTGGTTTTTATAGTAGACACCCTGTATACTTCGTCGCGAAAACGAGCTGAAATCGAACATGAAATAAAAAATATATCATTACCTTTATAAAAATGTATGTTTGGTTCGCCTTGCATTTATGGAGCACCATGTATATTTCCAAATAATTTTAAATTATATATTCTCCTAATGGTGCTTAACCATTTTTCTATTTATTAGTAGGGATTAGTAGTTATTCCAAATACAAAATCTGTTTACTCAAAATTACCCATTCAAAATAAATACTTATTTATTAGTAGGGATTAGTAGTTATTCCAAATACAAAATCTGTTTACTCAAAATTACCCATTCAAAATAAATACTTATTTATTACGTAGTGATAATAAATAACATCTGTTTATAAGCCTTATTGTTACCTACGTCGCGCCGCATCGTCGCCAATTTATGGGTAGTTACTACGTATTTCTTACAGCCGAAAATTTTTGGATACTGCGTTGTCTTTTATAAGTGTAATTTTATTTATGTTTCAGAAAGAATTTGTTTAGAATAATGCAAATTGGTTTCTATCCCTTAGTAAAGCTTATAGTATTATAATATACAGGGTGTTCCTAAACATCGTGTACATCCGAAAGGGGGTGATTCCTTGGTTAATTTTATGACTTAAAGTTCATATAAACGTGGGTTACATTTCGTTTATAATTCGTTAATAATTCGTTAATAATTAACCAGCATTTTTTTGATGCAAAAGACTTTTTTTAATTTTTATCAGAGACGTCCGTAAGGCGTTTGAACTGAATATGTTAAAAAAAATGGTGCGTAACTACTTTTTCAAAAATCAAACTTATTTTTTAAATCCTCAATTATTTTAGTGCAAATTCGGCCTGAGTACTTACTTTCGTACGTAAACAATTTTCTCTAGTTCATTGAGCTTTGCTTTTTAATTTTGTTGAAATTTGGTAGGCGCCCACCGTGCATGGAAACAGTAGCTCGAAAACTAAGAGGTTAAGGACATATATTGATTTAAACTTTTTTTCTTAAAATCATCAAAATATTCACATAACGGAGTATCGGCATTCAATTAATTATCGCCTTTTATTTACGTTGAAATAAATACTGATACTTTCCCAATTCTCGGTATATTGAATTACCCACATGCTGTTCTAAAAATAATACAATACCAGTAAATATTTTCTTTTGTTTAATGAAGATTCAATTTTAAAAATCTTGCTGATAACTTTGTAATTAATACTTTGTACAAAATAAATTTGGGTACACTGTATATTAAACCAGATACGCCAGGGTAGACCGCATACTAAATCGGTACATTTTTTGTACTAAATTACTTTAATAACCACCTTCTCAAATTTGACGGTTTTCATAGTAGACACTTTGTATACACCGTTGAAAATTTAATTTCGCATAATAGTGAAAATTAACGTTAAATTCTTAGCCGTCTAAAGTCTAAATCCAGTCTACTAGTGTACATTTCAATAGAACGTCGCGATCAATTTTAATAAATTTAATTGTTCAATTGAATCGCACTCCACGTTTTGGTTCGTTTATATTGATTTCCCTATTATTCCAACCCCGTAGGTAAACCGCATAATGAACCAAGATAAAAGTATATATGAGCCAAAATTACAAGGAAATACCTGAAATTACTTGATATTATTCATGCCAAAATAACGAGGATTAACAAAAAATAAATAATAGTCTTAATAATGTTTTTTTTAATTTCTATCCTAATTATTATATTCAATTTAGTTTTGGAATAGGTTTAAGTGTCTATTTTTTTTTTCTAGATATTTAAAATGAATTGTTTGGCATGTGCTGATTTTCACCAAGGGGACTTGTCTATTTTCCCAAACACAGCAAATGTCCAGTGCGTCGCTAATGCAGCCACAGCTTTAGCCTTTCGCTTCCTTGAGGTTCCAATTCTAGGCTCAACAGTCAATCAAATATTGATGATTGGAAATGGAATATACGAAAAATGTAAACCGGTATGTATACATATAGAACATTTAGCTTGATTTATAAATTCTAATTATACACTGATGCATTGTTTTGCTAGGAATTTGTTTAAATCTTTTTTGTTTGCAACAGACACTTTTTTTGCAACTTTGTTAAAAATTGACATTTTGAATTTTCTTAAATTTTTGTGCTTGTGTTAAACATTTAAACAATCAAAATCGTATCTTATTTCGGTGGTCGGTCACTAGCGCGCGCGGATAATATTTTTACCTGCCCTAATAGAAGGATGCTTTAATCCGTACAGGACACTTGCACGCCGGCAGAAGATTAGCCTTAACTCTTAATTACATAATATTTACTTGCAATTTTATATTTTGGTTATCTTTAATTTTTATTATAAAGTGAGAATGTAAAAGTTGGAACAAATTCGTTAAATGCATGATTTGTCTATTGGGGAAAAAAGCTCGGAAACGTCGATTTTTAGTTAAAAAAAACGGGCCAGAAAAGGTTGTGAGTGTTTATACAGGATGTCCCAAAAATGATATACGACTAAAACTTACATTTTTTTAAATGGAATGCCCTATTTATTATTTCATTTTTAGTTTGTACGATGAATGTAAACGTAAATTTCATAAAGGTTTTCTGTATCAAAACCTCGCCGTTTAAAGACAATCGAATTTTGTGATGTTGCAGATTTTATTTTAATGTTCAAATTTTCGGTAGTTATTATTATTTTTGGGTAAAACTAATAACGCGGCATCACAATGAACCAAATTTTTATTTCCGGACACCCTTTATAATAAATGTGATATAAAATAGAGGTATTTTTGGTTTTATCTTAAGTATAGGTAACGCATGAAAACAAAAATATGATTTTATAACATCGTGCTTTGTTACAATTCTGCAATAAAATATATTTTTGTATTTAAAAATTAAGATCCAAATTTTTGGAACCAACGGCCCACAGTCACTTGCGCGCGTAAAATGATACGCGCGCAAGGAATTTAATTTTCCGCACGGAATTGTCTCAAGTTTTCACATCAGCGCGCCAACCTGAGAATTCCTGGAAGTCTCAGGCATTTTAGGTCAATATTTGAGGTATAAATAAGTAGAAATATAATTAAAATAATATGAATACAATTTTATTTACAAATTTTTGTACTATTAGACACACAATATTTAAAACAACTTAGTTAAATGATATTTACAATTCATCAGGTTAGTTTTAATCAAATTTTTGTATGTAGCTCAGTCTTTTTAAACATTGGCTTAAATTAATTCTGCCCGATTCAAAATCGTGAACAATGCTACTGATGCTAGATTCAATGTTTCTATATTAATTTCTACGCTTTGGAAAATGCATGTGCACTTCAAATTTGTTTAAAACGAATTCTGCATCAAGAGAAGATGTTTTCAAATAAGTAATTAATTCAAATAAATTAGGTTTTTTGCAAATTAGTCTATTCAATTTTGAATGCCACGATTCCACAGGGTTAGTGGTTCTATGGCGCTGTTTATGACAATTCAAAATGTCCAAAGGGATGTTTTCATTTTCTCTCCATTGGTCTGCAAAATAATCGTTGAAGGAATTAATTTGATTAATTAGGAGAATTTAGGAAAGCAATTTAGGAAAGCGGTATTGAATAGTAATTATTGAAAAATTTAGGCGCTTTGAAATGACAACGCGCTGAAGTGACCGTAAGCCGATACAACAATAATTGTGTATTTTCTGTAATTAGCGCGCTAATGTCCCTTTACCTATTAAATACACGGTGCGCAAGTGTCCTGTAAAGTTATAATTTGCTAAGGGTTCAACTGACAGCCGCGCGCTAGTGACCTACGCCCCTTATTTCGTACATATTCTTTTATTATTAATTAAAATTCTTAGAAATACCAGGAAAATTAAAAATATTCTTAATAATCTTTTGATTTTTTTATAGGAAAGTCCACCATACATTGAGCCTGAAGAGTTACCAGAAGAATTTCAAATTATGGGGCAAACCCTGGTAATTAGAGAATTGGATCCAGTGGAAAGCAATTTCTTTCCACGCTGTGTAAAAGAATTACCACAGATGGTGAACAATTTAGTTGAAATCCTTCAAAGACGATTTAGAGAAGATCGTTTAACCGACGGATATTTATTTACGGGTAAATATTTAAAATTATTTAAAATATAGGGTGGCCGAAAAGTCGCCGTAATATGGCGCGACCGACTGCGTTTGCTTTTCGGACACCCTGTGCATATATTTCAATAATTATTATTATTATAACTACAATATTTATATATTTTTGGTAATTATACTAAAATGTAATTGTTTTTTACAATGTTACAACAACAAAAAATATTTTATAACATTGTTTATAAATTAGAGAAAAATATCTCTATACAATATTCTACTGACTATACTTACAATTTACAATCAAACAATTGTGAATTGTATTAATAATTTTTAAAATGGAAATTATTGTTCTTTTTATTTTACAACAGGTCAAAACAGAACTGTCAGCTTTTGGAGAGAACAAGACGACGAATTCTATTTGTTCGATTCTCATGGAGTCAACCACCAGGGGATATATGACGTGTACTATCCGGAAAACAACAAGGCACGCCTGTTTAGCACTGAGCATCTAGATCATCTGGCTCACCAACTGCTGGTTCATTCAACTGCAGCATTTGTTGGCGAGAATAGGCCTCGGAGTCCATACAACATCCACAGAATCCGCTTCGATCTACAGGCTACTGCGACTACTGCACCTACTACTATTCATGAGGTAACTCCGGTATCCCAAATAGTAAATGACAATGCAGAAAATGTAAGTACCCTAGATATTAGACCTATTAGTGTAAATGTAGGTTCGACAAAAAAAGCCGGTAGACCGAAGAAAAAACTGAAGCTATTGAACTTAAAGGGAAAAAAGGAGCATCCGGTTATTTCTCTCGCAGTTGCCCCGCAATCTCCGAAGATAATTGTTCATTCGAACATATTAATTCCTGCCAATACTGTTGTGGAAGCAAATAAAAAAGATGGTGAAAACTCAGAAGTATTAGATCAAGTTATGTTAGTGGCGTCAAAAAATGACAGTTGTGAAACAGAAATTGCACAAGAAAAAAGAAAAAGGGGGCGAAAACCTTCTGATATTCCTCTAGAAAAACGTCGTAAGATATACGATCAGAGGTATCGTGAAAAAAATGCGACAGCCCGAATAAAAGCTGCTAAAATTTATCAAGTAAATAATCCGGAGACTAACAAAAAAGCAGTGAAGAAATATAATGAAGGTAATGTCAACGTTCACAGGATAGCGTCGCAAAAATATCAACAAGCACACCCTGAAGTGAACAAGAAGGCCGTCCAAACTTATCAAGAAAAAAATCCTGAAGTGAACAAGAAGGCCGTTCAAATTTATCAAGAAAAAAATCCTGAAGTAAATAAACAAAAGACAAGACGTTACAGACAGACGCACCCTGGAAAACATCTTCCAGCGCCACTACGTTCTCGTAAAAATCCTCTAATTGGCGAATTTTCGAATAACGAAGACTATGCGAAAATTAAGAGGTTCGCATTGAAAAATCCATCTTTACTCGATGACGATATATGTTATAAATGTCCGCATTGTAAAGCACCGTTATTTGAAGAAGAAAAACAAAGAACTAAATGGTGTTGCGGACAAAACGTTAACAACGTTCAGGATTTGGAACCACTAGATGCGAATTTTTATAAAAAATCGTTGTTTCTGGAACATCCGAGACATTACAATGATTTATTCGCTTTTTGTGCAACAGTTACTAAATGGAAACACCCACAAGGATTAAGTTTTATGAAAATACAAGGACGCACATATCACAAAGTGCACGATTTAAATATGAAAAATAGATCGTATCCGAACCAAAGTTATATGTATATAGATGATGGTCAGGCACGACTAATGGAAGCCAGAAAATATAATTATTTAAAAAATGACATAATTAAAGAAATTACATATTATTTGGATAGGATAAATCCATATATTAATTATTTTAAGCGCCTCGCATTAGAACCTAGCGATAAAGCGCATCTAATATTTGAATGCAGAACGAGAAGACAAGCTGGTCCCATATTAGGAGAACAACCTCAGTCGAGGGAAGTAGCAGCTGTTATTAGTACAACAGATGAACCATACGATCCTAGAAAAATATGCATCTGGAAAAATGGAGAAAATTCAAGACAATTATACGCCTTCCATCCTTTAATGGAACCATTTCAGTACCCTTTATTGTATCCGAGAGGCGAAAAAGGCTGGCATATGGGCATGCTAAATAAACGAGGCGAAAAGTTATCACAACTTAAATATATAAGATGCCTTTTATTATCATGCGAAAGATTTTCAGCGCTTAATAGATTATCCGAAACCTGGTTAGTCGACATGTATTGTCGAATTGAAGAGGAACGTTTAAGTTTTATTACGAGATGTCAAAAGAGGACGCCTGTTAACAATGGAATGCGAACGGCTACGTTAGCCGAATTAAAAGAAGTACAAAATGAGATAAACGCAGATGAGACGGCCGTTGGTGAAGGAGTCGTTACTGGAAAAGTTTATTTGCCGTATACTTTTACGGGCGGACCGAGATATATGAAAATTAAATATATGAATGCTATGACGGTAGTCGAAAGATTAGGTACTCCCGACTACTTTCTTACGTTTACAGCTAATGGACAATGGCCGGAAATTAAAGCATCTACTCACAAATCATCAAGAATGGGTGAACCTCAAGTAATTAATCGTGTGTTTAAATTATATTTAGACCAATTATTAAATGATATACGATGTGGTCGATGGTTTGGTGAATGTTTATATCTTATATATGTGATAGAATTTCAGATGCGTGGATTACCCCACGCTCATATTATTTTTAAAGTGAAAAACGGGCCGGCTCAAACTACTGATGTCGACAAGTTTATAAGAGCCGATATCCCTTCAGAAAACGAAGCAAACGGTGAATTAAGGAGATTAGTATTGAAGCACATGATTCACGGACCGCATTGCTCGCGACCGCGATACGGAGATAAATATCCACCCTGTTTCGATACAACCTTAAAAAAATGTAGTAAATTTTTTCCCAAAAAAGCTACACCTTTAACATTTGTGGATAATAGTGGATTTTATAATTATAAACGTGACGAAAACAATAAAGCACTGGTTCGATTTGGAGAGGGAGACACGGAAATCGACGATACATGGGTGGTTCCTTATAATGCACCACTCTTACTCAAATACAATTGTCACGTGAATTTAGACAAGTGTTCGGCTCGTAGAGTCGTTCACTATTTATTTAAATATATTACAAAAGGTGAACAATTAAGAAGAATGTCGGTCGAACCGAATCAAGTCGATGAAGTGGAAGAATACGTCACCAAACGTTACATTGGCGCAACCGATGCGGCTTGGCGTATTCTCGAATTCGATACAACGGGAATGGAACCTTCGGTAATAATGTTACCTGTTCATACGGAAGGACTACAAAATGTTTATTTCAAACAAGGTGATGAGTTGAACGCTGCGAAAACGTCCACATCAATGCTGATATTGTATTTTACAAGACCGATTAACCTACTAGATGAATTAAAAAATTTGACGTATGTTGAATTTAACGAAAAATTCATCATTCATAGTAAACGTCCATCGACGAAAAATGTACAAATTTATTCGTACGCGGACGGTAAGCATTTCCTTACTCAACGACAACGTCGTAAAGTAGTTGTTAGAATGTACTGGATTGCACCCAACAGAGGTGAAGAATATTACTTACGAATATTGTTAACTAAATTTCCAGCTAGAAGTTACGAAGACTTATATAAATTAGGCGGAAACGATTGCAAAACTTTTCAAGAAGCTGCCAGACATGTTGGATTAGTGAACGATGATACTGAATATCGAGAAGCAATTCGTGAAGCTGCGCAATTCATGTACGGATTTCGTTTAAGATCGTTTTTCGCACTTTTAATAACGATTGGTGCGAAAGGAAAATTAATTTGGGAAGATCTCAAAGATACTATCTGCTTAGATTTGCTTGATAGATATCCTAATAACGCAAGCAAAGCTCATCGACAAGGACTAAGAGAAATCGACAGAGCATTAAGACGACACGGAACTTCCATAAAAAAGCAAGGATTCGAGCAAATTGACGATTATACTACTGAGTTAATTAGGGAATTGACTGAATATAATACAGTAGATTTAAAATCATTCGTTAACCAATGGTTACCATTGTTATCGCATGATCAACGAACTATATTCAAATACGTCGAATCTCTTCATTTAACCAACGTTCCGACAATATTTGGAAGTCGAAGTAACATCATCTTTATCGATGCCCCTGGAGGATACGGAAAAAGTAAATTATTGGAAGTTATTGCAGCCGATGTAAGATCTAAAAATGAAGTTGTTTTATGTGTTGCTTCGTCTGGCATTGCTGCTTTAAATCTTCCAGGTGGAATAACAGCGCATTCGATGTTTAAATTACCCCTTACTGTTTTAAAAGATTCAACAGATTATTGGGATATTAGAGCGCAAAGTCAAAGAGCGGAATTAATTAAACGCTCAAAATTAATAATATATGATGAAGCTCCCATGACAAGTAAATACCTCATCGAAATGATCGATAGATCTTTAAAAGACTTAATGAGATGTGAGCTACCATTCGGTGGAAAAATTGTTATATTTTCGGGCGATTTTAGACAAGTTGCTCCGATTGTGAAAAATGCTATTTCATCGTCCGATGTTGCAGCAGTTTCGATGAAGTTTTCGTACATTTGGCAGTACGTGAAAGTATTTAGATTAACTACTCCACAGCGTGTCACGAACAATCCACAATTTTCGAAATTTTTGTTAGATGTTGGTGACGGTAGTATTTCTTCTTTATCTGTAGGTACCGATAGTCGTTTAACAATTCCACTTTTACGACAAGTGGAATTCGTAAACGACTTAAATGAATTAATAGATTTTGTATTTCCTGCAGATATTATACAAGATTCGGACGCATGCGCTACGCGTGCCCTTCTGTCAACGTTGAATCACAACGTGCAAATAATCAACGCCACTGTGATGGACCGACTACAGGGTGATGTCGTCACATTATTCAGTGCCGACTATTTAGATGAGGATCAAAAACAACTAGCCGCCGTAATTACCGATGAGATAATGCACCAGGCGACAGACAGCGGCGTACCGGATCACAAACTGAAATTAAAAGTCGGTGCGCTCTGTCTGATTACTAGGAATCTCAACTTTGACGATCGATTGGTGAATGGATCTAAAGTAATCGTCACGTCGATAAGTAAGAGAATTATTACTGTAAAACGACCTAATGATCCTAACAATCTACAATATGCTATTCCAAGAATTAATTTCAAATTCAAAATCAATCAAAAATGCGATTTTGAAATGAATAGACGTCAATTTCCATTACAGTTAGCTTATAGTATGTCTATTCATAAATCGCAAGGACAAACATTAGATATTGTAGGTGTCGATCTTCGATCTCCTTGCTTTACTCATGGGCAATTATATGTTGCTCTAAGTAGAGTGAGATCGCCGAATGATATGCGTATTTTAGTTAATGCTGAAAATGTTATTAATAGTGTTGCTTATACACATAATATTATAATCAAAGATTTAGTAAAATGATATGATCTGCATTAAATAGGCATAACAAATACGCAAACACGTTTTAAATTGCCCAATTATTTGTTTTGAAATGTTTAATTGTTATAAACGAAAAAATATTAAACGATTCAACTGTACGTCTGTCTAATTTTTACAGGGCTAGGCGTTATACTGTTTAGAGTTAGCCGTTATGCCATTACAAGTAAATATGGGTAGAATATGGTTGAACGATTTTTTTTCTATCAATTCAGGACGATTATGTCTACAAAATATCTAAACAAATATTGGAAATTTTCGATTAATAATTTAAATATTCATTTAACTAAACATTTGTTATCTAATTAATTTATTATATAAAAATATTAAACGATTCAACTGTACATCTGTCTAATTTCTACTGGGCTAGGCGTTATACTGTTTAGAGTTAGCCGTTATGCCGTTACAAGTAAATATGGGTAGAATATTGTTGAACGTTTTTTTATTCAATTATAAATTGAGTAGTATCCATTGAAACTACAAACAAATGTTTAGAAACATGTCGTAGGGCTCTTGGCGAGAGACATGTATAAAATAAACACAACGCGCCATAGTTTTACCTCAAAATGTTTAATTGTATAACGAATATTAAATTGGTATTTTTATTACCTACATTCGTTAGGAAATTATAACATTCAAGGTGGTGTGGAAATAAACTATGTTGCTCAAATAGATCGAATAAATATTGCATAAATTCATTATTTTTTCATATTTCCATTTTTTTACAGGATTACAAATGAACTTCTTCGAATGGATGAGATACAAAAACGAATACTCTAATACTTTCATCATCAAATTCCTTTTGGGCCCATCGTTTTAACATATATTTCAACTATGTAAGTATCGGTACAATTTAATTATTTGTCTGAATTTAATAGTTGCTTATAGTAATAATGATTTATTATCTTTATTATCACATTTGTTATACTATAGTAATAGAAATAATACTTGACAAATTTTAATTCGTTCTAAAAAGAATTTGTTTTTCCTATTTAGATATACAAATTGCCTTGCTGAAGAATTACTACTGATATTTCGAGGAGATCATAGTAACACAAGTACACACAAGAGGTTCCAAAAAAAACAATGGATAGGAATTACCAAAATAGACAACATTTTATATGATTCGAAGAGCCTAGCACAAAATATCTAGCAGTAGATACAACGGACATAAATAGAAATGTAAGTGGAACATAATTAAACATTCTCCGACCTTGATCATGAAATATTTTATATAGATATTCTGATATAAGTATATTAATGCAGGCTTAATTAATTTATTAAATATATGATTGCTAATTATTTAATAGATTAATTAAAAGTACTTGGTTATATTCATGTTAATAAGAATCAATTTTTCCTATTAGATATACAAATTGCCTTGCCGAAGATTAACTGATACTTCGAGGAGATCAAACCATGTCACATCGAAGGATATCATACCAAGAACACACAAGAGGTTCCAATAAAACAATGGATGAGGATTATCAAAATAGATAGCATTTAATATGATTCGAACAGCCTAGCACAAAATAACTAGCAGTGGATAGAACGGACTTAAATAGAAATGTAAGTGGAACCTAATTAAACATTCTCAAACTTTGATAATGAAATTTCATGTAGATAGTCTGCTTTAAGTATGTTAATACGGACATGATTAAATTATTAAAATATATAATTGCTAATTAAATATAATTGAATAATTAAAAAATACTTGGTTATATTCATATTAGTAAATTTGTTTTTTTTTTCTCATTTAGATATTCAAATTGCATTGTTGAAGAATAACTGATGTTTGGAGATTTACTGTCAACTACCTACCAAAGGCGTATTGGAGATCGCAGAAAAGAATTAGGAAGAGAGTTGCCAATGTAGACAATACGGAAAAGGACTCATGCAGAAACCAAACAAATGCCAAATACTTCATCTTCATATTTTGTGCTATTAGTAATTAATTCGTAAAATATAACACTGTTAAAATTACTAAATCCGCTCAACGGATTTTAATTTTAGAATTTAATATGAATCGAAAGACGGTTCCTGCAAATTATACCGATTGCTTCTATTCATACCGCAACATGGTCGTTTCTATGAGTTGAACAAAGAAAGATTAATAAAATAACAGTTGTCAGAGTGAAAAGTTGCAATGACACCAATGTCACTCTTTCTTTTTCCTTATAAGTGTCTAATGGAAGTTGTCTTTATCACACATATAACCTAAATAGCCTATGTTGCGATCTGGAATGAAGCTATGGATATGTATATATTTCTAGGGTAAATACGGACTGGTCAAAATAATTTCTATAAAAAAACAAAAATAATCGAAACAATCTGTTTAAGTGACTATCAGAACGTATTTACTTTAGTAATATCTGTATATTACAGTATCCTATTTTAAAAGTTATTAATAATTAATCGACCGATTTAGTGCAATTGGTCGGAAGTCTAAAATAAATTGTCAATAATCCAGTTTCAAATAGTTACAGAGCGACTCATCCGTCAATGTTATAAAAAATGGTGCAGGAGTCATATCAAATATCAGCGGTGTGGTATGAGCATTGAATATACGTGAATTTAATAATTAGTTATATTATTAATATTTAACTAATAAAGTAAATCCTATAACCTTTTATATAAAACCCTATATATTCTTTTATTTGAATTTAATGCTATTTATGAGTATATTCAATACTCAAACAGCGCCGCTGATATTTGAATTTGACATGACTCCTGCACCATTTCTCATAATTTTGACGGATTTTTTGAGTCACTCTATAAGGATTTGGAACTGTAGTTTATAGCAAAAATAATGTTTTAATCCAATAAATAAATTCTCTGGATGAGGTATTTCATTAATTTATTAATATTACTTTAAAATCTGTAAAATTGTGTTCAAATAAATATTAGATAAAGTAACAACGTTTTTTATTAAGTACTCCTGTTATACGTTACCCTATCACTTATGTTACATGCGGCATGGTAATAGAATCCTAAAAAATATTAGGTGATAAATAACGATTTCATTCTTGAAACAGCTTACGGATTGGTACATTTTTGTTAAACAAATTCAAATCTGCGGACACCCTGTTGTAAATTAAATAAAAGTAAGTCACATAGCATAACTTATAGTATAACTGTTAAATTTTAATAATCTTTCTTTCAACAACTTTAACAGATAGGTAAGTATACGAAAACGAATACTCCTTTTCTTTGGCGAAAATTACCTACATGTTGTAATTGAAATGTTCAATCCTATCATTTGACATAAATTTTTCAAATAACTATTCTTTAAATCTTAACACCTTCAAAAAATAATGTAAATCGTGAATTCGTAAAGGACAGAATAAATATAATATATTATAACACAACGATTAGGATAAAAAACTACGAAAATAGGAAAATGCACGATGAATTCGTATTGAATAAGATTTAGGAAAATTCAAATTCCACAAATACCTTAGTTACCAACTCAAATTTTTACCAAATGTCTGTTCGTTTGTATATCAGTGTTACCAATTTTACTCGTACGGTGCTCGATAAGCACCAAAATAACAAACTTGTATACAAGTAGCGCCATCTCTTATGATTGCACATTACTAAAACATGCGTCAGCATATTCCTATTAGGGATCCCGCACCCCTGATTAGGGGCGGAGATTCTCACCGGCCGTGGTAAACTCTACGAGCTATACTTTGAGATTACGTTTACGTTGAGATAGGTTCATTTATTGATGAGTGTTTGTGCGAACTTGTCATTTTACTAACTGTGTTCTTAACTAAGTATAATTAACATAAATTTTATATTTTAATATACTTACTTGTGCTTTGCTATATAGCGAAATTCTAAAAATTTAAACATTCCTTTTTTGTAGCTCTTCTAATATGAACGACATCAATACTACAACAAAAATTCAAATCATTAAGAAGGATCTATTTGATTTATCCCCGAAGTATTCGCTGGCTCATTCAGTTAGCGCCGATTTTAAAATGAGTCGGGGTATAGCCGTGAAATTTAAATCAAAATTTAAATCAGTTGACAAATTATTGAAACAAAAACAAAAGGCCGGTGGACTCGCCATTTTAAAACAACCAACAAAGGAAGGGGATCGATTTTATTTATTATTTAGTAACTAAAAATATATTTTATGAAAAACCTACTTACAGGAACTTTCAACGTTCGGCAGAATTATTACGAAACCACATCAGAAAATATGGAATTAAATATTTAGGTATTCCTTTAATCGGTTGCGGCAGAGATCGTCTTGAATGGACCAAAGTAAAAGTTATTTTGGAAACATTATTTCAAAATATAGATATCAAAATAGTTTGCTGTGTAATATCGTAAGTAATATACATATAATATTTCCTTTAATATCATCTAATCATTTGTTAACTAATCAATTAATAATATATGATTTAAAGATATTAAACGATTCAACTGAACATCTATCTAACTTCTACTAAAGGCTAGGCGTTATACTGTTTAGAGTTAGCCGTTATGCCGCTATACAAGTGGATACGGGTAGAATATTGTGTTGAACGTTTTTTTATTCAATTATAAATTGAGTAGCATCCATTGAAATTACAAACAAATGTTTAGAAACATGTCGTAGGGCTATTGGCGAGAGACATGTATAAAATAAATACAACGCGCCATGGTTTTACCTCAAAATGTTTAATTTTATAACGAATATTAAATTGGTATTTTTTATTACCTACATTCGTTAGGAAATTATAACATTCAAGGTGGTGTGGAAACAAACTATGTTGCTTAATTAAGTATAACACAAATTGGTTATTTTTTCTAATTTTTTATTTATTATTTCTATTTTTTTCAGGTTTACAAATGAACATCTTGGAATGGATGAGATACAAAAAGGAATATTCCATCCATGCGTACCATCAGTTCCCATTTCGTCAGTTATATCCAGTTTATAATTATACAAAATATGTAATAGTTAACTGAGGAAACATCACTTAGGTACCTACTTATAGCTGAAAGCGTAAAAATTACACGCAAACGCTTCTACCAACGTTGCTATTGCATTTGAAAAAATTTTTGCTAAATATACCTTGTAGAAGACATCTTTTTCTCACTTAAAAAACTAAAATCTCATAATTACATTTAATTAATGAAGTAATATGTGAAATAACATGGAGTATCATTGAACTCGAGCGGTTGAACCAACATTATTTTATTAGCGATTGAAAATTGGATACGTATTGTATTATTATGAATAATAAAAATGTTTAGAATTAGATTTAATTAGACCAATTTTTGTTGTCTTGTTAAAAAAGAATTTTCTTGCCATCTTTTAACAGGTTAAAGTGCAAATGTAGTATTACAAGTTTCTTTCTATCTCCAGCAGTTATCGAGATTCTTGTACTAAACATTAAAAAAACTCACCCTGTATACTTTGATCAAGTGATGAAGCGGATATAGAGTTGGGGCTTTTTTATTAGGTACTTACTTATATAATTTGAAATTATAAGGAACTTGCTGGGCATTAGTGAATTTTTGTAAATAAAACAATAAAATATGAACGATATATTATATTTTTCACATTATAAATTTTGAATATGTTGGTAACGTGCCGCCGCCCCCTCCAACCTCGACGGCCTCCTCGACTTCCTCGGCCCCTTTTATTTTTTTTGTCCAAATCCCTTTGGAATTGGCGTTCTTCTGTTTCATCATCGTCCATTGATGATACTGAAAGAAATTAAAATAGTTGTTAATTGTACAAATAGAGCTACTGATAGTTAAATATTAATACGTACTTGTCGCTGCCGAGGGAGAAGACGGTCGGGACGGTCCGTCGATTGGCGGCGGCGGCTCTGTCTCGACCTCATTAAAGGTGGATTGATCTAAAAGATATTATTAAGTTATAAAAAATTCAAAACTTTCTTGAAATATTTAATTTATTTATAGTTATTTAAAAATATCTATTGTTCATTAAATCAAGACAATTATCAAAGTATTTTAAATTAATATATATAAAATTATATATAGAAACATTCAGTAACTTACGCTCGTTATTTTCATTCGACATCTTCTCGTTTAGTATTATTCGTGTATATAGTAGTATTCGATATACAAACCAGAATGATTCACGTAAGGAAATTGCCCACCGACGAAACCGCAATTGTAGGCGTAGTTTCACCCCCAAAAAACCTCACGTGATAATTTTCTGACCAATCCTGCATCAAAGAGAACTTCGGATTCGGAGGTAGGTATCCCCACCGCCATTAATATACCACTGATGGCGCCGGTCTTTATGACGTTGTCGACTAAAATCGGTGTTACAAAAATACAGGGTTTTCCCTGAATATTTAAGTATCACATTTACACATCAAAATTTATAAATTTTCATCTTATTGTAATTGGTAATTATGTGATCGAAATTCAAATCTTCTATTTGGCATTTCTATTGGGAAACTTGGAGTATTTCTATATAAATATCAGGTTTAATATTCGAATAAAAGTAACTAGCTATTTTTGTTAAGTTGAAGAATTTATTTGCAAGCTCACATATCGGAAAGTGTCAGTGAATATAGCAAAACAATTATAAAGTTTTCTCAGAATTCCCCAAAAGCGTATCCTATAAATACGTATTTATTACGTATTACGTAGGTACAATAAAACCACACCTGTCACAAAATTCCCACAAAATTCGTCAAAGCCCAACTATCGGTAGAATTATACAATCCATAAATCTTGTTGATACACCTTCCTGCGTACTAATGCCTAATTTTCTTAAGGGATTATATCATGTTATTATACAGGGTGTTTCTTAGCAAGATGCTAATATTTAAGGACCCCTTGGACTTGGACCCCTTTTTAAGAAAAAACTTCATAATAACATATGTCCTAAACCTAAAATTTATTACTAGCTAATTTTGCTAAATTAGCATAGCGGCTAAGGCTAATATAGCGGCAGCGCACAAATAAATGCATTTAACTTTTTTATACGAAACGATGAGCCGTTCGAAAAAAAAGTCTAGAAATCAAATTTGTTCTAAATTAAACTAGGACTACAAAAATAATTTTTATTTAAACTGGAAGCAGTGGCCTACCACTTTTTCTTGATAAATATCCCGTCTGAGTCCTGTACGGATGGCACAGTAGGAAATAAAAAATGCTTCTTTGGTCAAAAAATGCTCTTCAATGCTTAAACGCCGTACACCAAATTTTATAAAAAATATTTAATTTAAAACACTTTGATGTATCTCAAAAATTAAGACGTTTAGAACATAGGTTCATATGAATTTTTTTTCTTAAAATGGCTCCGAAAATCCGGAGCACTCGAATTCCGGTACAGTCAGACCTTTTTTTTTAGTGGCTGAAGAATAATTAATCCCTTATCCGAATTCCCGTACTGTAGGAAATAAGCGGATTTAAAAAAAATCGTTGAAGAGTATTAACAACTAGATAATTCAGTACGGTTTCAAGGAATCAATAATCCGACATCTGAATTACAGTACGGTTTCAAGGAATCAATAATCCGACATCTGAATTGCAGTACGAATACTTTAATGATAACTAGTAAATTACCAAAATTATGAAATTATTATAGAAGCAAATTTTATGCAAACAACATGTATTTTCTTACAATTGATAACATTACAAAGGTAGATACTCTAAATCTAAAACACATACCTACATATATTACATAAATACGGTCGAAAATTTGGTAGACACATTTAACAAAATGTAAACGAGAAATTTTCTCATCTTTGTGCTCATAGATTTTATCATGCGTAAATTGTTGTTTTTTGTAAACTTTCTTACGAATTCGCATTACATGACAAATTTTGGCTATATTAAAATTAGCGATTTACCATGTTCGCACTTAAAACTTTTTCAAAACTTTGCCATCCTAAATATATTAAATTAAATTGACCTGACCATATCGCAATTCGGATACACCGTAATAACTTAATGATAATTTTCTAAGTACTCGTACCGGAATTCAGATGTAGGATTATTGACCATCTTGGGTTTCGTACCGGAGTTCGGACGTCGACTTAACTAACCCTCGAAACCGTACCGGAATTCGGGTGAGCCCTGATTGCCCTAAAATCATCCCCTTAAGTGTTAGCATGTTATTAAGAAACACTTAATGTAGAATTGCAAATACCAAACAAAGTAAACAGAAAAATCTAATAACTCGAATGAAAAGAATATTCTTCGAAATAAATGATGTAGATACTTTTTTAATACGTAGATACAATAAAATTACATCTGTTTCTAAGCCCGCGTTCCTCGCCCCGCACCGTTGACAATTTTGGATTGTTACTTCGTATTTCATACAGCGTAATACCTCTGTGTACAGGGTTGTCTTTTTTAATCATTATTTAATCATTAATAGGTAAATAGTTTCATTTATGTTTCATAAAGTTTTTGCTTTATGGTGTTTACAAATAAATAGAAAGATAAGATGAAATCTGATGAAAAATAGGTATAGAAAATTACACCCTAGAAAACAATTATTATACATATCGTATTTTCATACTTGTCTATCTATCTATCTAATATCTTCTATTAATTATTCGAATTGTACATAAATGCGCCAAAACTGTTGACAATAGAACAACCCTGGCGTTGCGTTACTCATCTCCCGCTCCCGCAAAAATTTTCGATACGTTATTTAAATTTCAAATAGTTACAAGTAATTGTACACTGTTTAATTTTTTTACCATTAATGTTTATTCATCAACAGCTTTTCTGAATTATCCCTTATTTGTTCTCCATGCAAATTGTTTTTCAATTACTGTGAATGACTCATTTTTCTAAAACAAGATATCAAAAGTATTCGAATTTTGTTTTTATACTAACTTATCCGCAACAGTTGTTAGTTATCTTAACAATAAGTTGTTAATATTTTTTTTTATAATTTTGTTATTTTTTTTTGCAGATCAACGTAATATACCGGAGCGAAACAAAAACAGATTTAAAAATCGTTCGTTACGATCGCGTATCGGTCGAGCCTCCGTCCCATTAAATAATCATTAAGTAAAAAAGAAGATTTAACATCAAGCAAACGTACAAAAAGGGCTGAATTGCTCCATAGGCAAAGCCTAAATCTTTTCGAAAGATATAAGTCATTTGTCATTTGTCATCATAATGTTAGTTTGAGATGTAAACAAATCGTCTCACAGACTAGCATAAAAAAACAATATGTAGACTACTACATATTACATACTACATATACATACTACTTACTAATAAGTTGGGAAACTATCACGAATTTTTGTGACTCGAAAATGTGCTGCCATCTAACAAATTCTCAAAGAACTTAAGAAATTGAAAAACAGGATTTTTTTTATTTTTATGGCATTTATTAGGCGGAAATTTTAAAATTATCGTAGATTTGAATGAATTGAACTACAATAAATGAACCACATATAATAGGCGAATATTGTTTAATATCTTATTTAATATCTCTATCTTATTAAATTAGATTTTATCTAGAATCTAATTAAGAAGATTCTATCACGAATTTTTGTGACTCGAAAATGTGCTGCCATCTCCGTACTGAATTCGTAAGTAATTAATAAAATGTCTTAGTCTAACGAAATATTCGATTACATTTATGCTTAATAAATCCATTAAAAATTAATAAAGTAATGAATGATATATTGTTTGGCAAAAGAGAAATATTAGATATCGAATGTGTGAAGTTAGAAACCTAACTTCAGTTCTCAATAGTTCTGATTAGAGTTCAAAAGTCACTTGTATTTTTTTGGATTAAGTGATTTTTGAGATTTTTGAAGTTGGGTTTCTAACTTCTCTTATTGATTTCTACTATTTTTTTTTATTTTAAGGACCGACAAAGGAAAATCAGGAGATAAATTATAAATAGAATTATAAATAGAAATGAAAATAAAGGATCACAAATAATTTTAAAGCAAATTTTTCTTATATCAAATACATTCGTTCAGAGTATGAGGCAGCGGCCAAAACCGCGGCACTAAAGGCAAGGCCGCCAGGCCTTGCCTTTGGGCCGCGGGGGGGTTGAAAGGGGGCGCAGCCCCCTTTCCGAGCATAAGCGAGTCTAATATATATACAGCTGAAAGCGACACTCATTCACTGATTCATTGGCGTGTTTTTTTTTTTACGGCTTTATTCGCGGAGTAAAAAAACGGAAAAAAATCCTATCCTACGTAAATCGACGAGATCTATCGGAAAATCGACATTTCGAAACCCGGAAAAGTTTCCTTCCGGGTAAAAAACCGGATTTTTCCCCTTTTTTTTGTAGTTTTTTGGAGTTTTTCGGAATTTCTCGAAAACTACTCCGAAGATTTTTTTTAAACTTTCCTAAAATATTCTTCATTTAATTACTAATTACTTCCCGCAAACCGCATTTCCAACAAAAGCTTAGTTTCCAAGTTATAGGGAAATGAAAATTTTCCCGGATTAAAATTTTAAACAAATACACTCCATTTACTCGGAAACTATTGGGTTTTCGAAAAAAATTTATTCTTTCAAAATTTTTAATTGAAGTTTCTTTCAACCAACAAAACAAACCCGATTATGATATCTTAACCCGTTCCGGAGTTATAGCAGAAAATCTTCGTCGATGCACCGGGATACGGGAGAGAGGGATTCCCGGCCGGTCGCTATGCTAGCGCGTGTGACGCCACATCGAGACACAAAGAGAACGGAGAGGGGACCGTCGTCGCATTTCCATCGTTCGGCGAAATGCTGGCTTGTAATTTTTTTTTTTGGTTTCGGTTCGGTCGGACATTTTGATTTCGAATAATTCGACTTGCCGACGGGAAAAGTTGCCGCCGTTAGAACTACTTAGTTTCTCATTTTCGATGGATTTTTTACGTTAAATATAAGGTAAGTGAATTTATATGACGAATAAATAACTCTATTAATAATTTCCTACGATATTTAAACGGTTCTTTCTAGAAATTGTAACGATGGCCTACGAAGAAAATCCTTCCTTCATACATGACGATATATTTGGAGGAATACTACTTTCTGAACGTAAGAACGGTTTACTACGTATGGATATGCAGAAAGAGGACTAATCGTGCTTCAATTTATATGAAAAATGGATAAAATAGGTCAAGAAATAATGAAGTTGGGTACAAAAACGTTATACAGGTTAGTTACCCGTAGAATGAAGAGTAAAGTTTTTTTTTAATTACAAATATATTTTCCTTCTTTTGTAGAATTTACACCGGAGAATGGAAAAGAAGGAAGCAAAGGACGCATTTCCATCGTTCGGCGAAATGCTGGCTTGTAATTTTTTTTTTTCGGTTTCGGTTCGGTCGGACATTTTGATTTCGAATAATTCGACTTGCCGACGGGAAAAGTTGCCGCCGTTCGAACTACTTAGTTTCTCATTTTCGATGGATTTTTTACGTTAAATATAAGGTAAGTGAATTTATATGACGAATAAATAACTCTATTAATAATTTCCTACGATATTTAAATGGTTCTTTCTAGAAATTGTAACGATGGCCTACGAAGAAAATCCTTCCTTCATACATGACGATATATTTGGAGGAATACTACTTTCTGAACGTAAGAACCGTTTACTACGTATGGATATGCAAAAAGAGGACTAATAGTGCTTCGATTTATATAAAAAATGGATAAAATCAGTCAAGAACTAATAAAGTTGGGTACAAAAACGTTATACAGGTTAGTTACCCGTAGAATGAAGAGTGGAGTTTTTTTTCAATTACAAATATATTTTCCTTTTTTTTTGTAGAATTTACACCGAAAAATGAAAAAGAAGGAAGCAAAGGACAACTACTAGCTTGAAACAAACCGGAAACAACGATTGGAGTCATATTTTGGATTTTTTCTGCCTTTTTCAACACTCACCGAATAACCCTGTACTTCGATCGAAGAGTCTTTCAAACACAAGAATAGTATGTTTAATAGGTAAGTACTTACTAATAATAGGTTAATAATACAAAATATCATTCGAATACATTAATTTTGAAAAACAAATCATAAATTTAACGTATTTACGACTGATTTTTTGTTATCCGTTCAATGAAGAATAGGTTTTTTTTTTCTTTTACTTATATTTTCCTTATTTTGTAGGAATTACACTGGAAAATAGAACAAAATAGGAAGCAAAGGACAACTACTAGCTCGAAATAAATCGCCAACAACGATTGGAGTCATATTTTGGATTTTTTCTGCCTTTTTCAACACTCACCGAATAACCCTGTACTTCGATCGAAGTGTCTTCGAACACAAGAATAATATGTTTAATACGTAAGTACTTACTAATAATAGGTTATTAATACAAAATATCATTCGAATACATTAATTTTGACCAAAAATTACAAGAATAACGTAGCAACAAATGATTTTTTGTAACCTGTAGAATGAAGAGTAGTTTTTTTTTCCTTTTACTTATATTTTCCTTTTTTTTTGTAGGATTTACACCGGAAAATGGAAAAGAAGGAAGCAAAGGACAACTACTAGCTCGAAATAAATCGCCAACAACGATTGGAGTCATATTTTGGATTTTTTCTGCCTTTTTCAACACTCACCGAATAACCCTGTACTTCGATCGAAGAGTCTTCGAACACAAGAATACTATGTTTAATAGGTAAGTACTTACTAATAATAGGTTAATAATACAAAATATCATTCGAATACATTAATTTTGACCAAAAATTACAAAAATAACGTAGCAACAAATGATTTTTTGTAACCTGTAGAATGAAGAGTAGTTTTTTTTTCCTTTTACTTATATTTTCCTTTTTTTTGTAGGATTTACACCGGAAAATGAAAAAGAAGGAAGCAAAGGACAACTACTAGCTCGAAATAAATCGCCAACAACAATTGGAGTCACATTTTGGATTTTTTCTGCCTTTTTCAACACTCACCGAATAATCCTGTACTTCGATCGAAGAGTCTTCGAACACAAGAATAGTATGTTTAATAGGTAAGTACTTACTAATAATAGGTTAATAATACAAAATATCATTCGAATACATTAATTTTGAAAAACAAATCATAAATTTAACGTATATACGACTGATTTTTTGTTATCCGTTCAATGAAGAGTAGGTTTTTGTTTTCGTTTACTTATATATTTTTTTTATTTTTAGGGCCGACAAAGGAAAATCAGGAGAGAAATTATGAATAGAAATAGAAATGGAAATAAAGGATCACAAATAATTTTAAAGCTAATTTTTTTATACATTCGTTCAAAGTATGAGGCAGCGGCCAAAACCGCGGTACTAAAGGCAAGGCCGTTAGGCCTTGCCTTTGGGCCCCGGGGGGTTGAAAGGGGGCGCAGCCCCCTTTCCGAGCGAAAGCGAGTCTAATATATATACAGCTGAAAGCGACACTCATTCACTGATTCATTGGCGTGTTTTTTTTTTTACGGCTTTATTCGCGGAGTAAAAAAACGGAAAAAAATCCTATCCTACGTAAATCGACGAGATCTATCGGAAAATCGACATTTCGAAACCCGGAAAAGTTTCCTTCCGGGTAAAAAACCGGATTTTTCCCCTTTTTTTTGTAGTTTTTTGGAGTTTTTCGGAATTTCTCGAAAACTACTCCGAAGATTTTTTTTAAACTTTCCTAAAATATTCTTCATTTAATTACTAATTACTTCCCGCAAACCGCATTTCCAACAAAAGCTTAGTTTCCAAGTTATAGGGAAATGAAAATTTTCCCGGATTAAAATTTTAAACAAATACACTCCATTTACTCGGAAACTATTGGGTTTTCGAAAAAAATTTATTCTTTCAAAATTTTTAATTGAAGTTTCTTTCAACCAACAAAACAAACCCGATTATGATATCTTAACCCGTTCCGGAGTTATAGCAGAAAATCTTCGTCGATGCACCGGGATACGGGAGAGAGGGATTCCCGGCCGGTCGCTATGCTAGCGCGTGTGACGCCACATCGAGACACAAAGAGAACGGAGAGGGGACCGTCGTCGCATTTCCATCGTTCGGCGAAATGCTGGCTTGTAATTTTTTTTTTTGGTTTCGGTTCGGTCGGACATTTTGATTTCGAATAATTCGACTTGCCGACGGGAAAAGTTGCCGCCGTTAGAACTACTTAGTTTCTCATTTTCGATGGATTTTTTACGTTAAATATAAGGTAAGTGAATTTATATGACGAATAAATAACTCTATTAATAATTTCCTACGATATTTAAACGGTTCTTTCTAGAAATTGTAACGATGGCCTACGAAGAAAATCCTTCCTTCATACATGACGATATATTTGGAGGAATACTACTTTCTGAACGTAAGAACGGTTTACTACGTATGGATATGCAGAAAGAGGACTAATCGTGCTTCAATTTATATGAAAAATGGATAAAATAGGTCAAGAAATAATGAAGTTGGGTACAAAAACGTTATACAGGTTAGTTACCCGTAGAATGAAGAGTAAAGTTTTTTTTTAATTACAAATATATTTTCCTTCTTTTGTAGAATTTACACCGGAGAATGGAAAAGAAGGAAGCAAAGGACGCATTTCCATCGTTCGGCGAAATGCTGGCTTGTAATTTTTTTTTTTCGGTTTCGGTTCGGTCGGACATTTTGATTTCGAATAATTCGACTTGCCGACGGGAAAAGTTGCCGCCGTTCGAACTACTTAGTTTCTCATTTTCGATGGATTTTTTACGTTAAATATAAGGTAAGTGAATTTATATGACGAATAAATAACTCTATTAATAATTTCCTACGATATTTAAATGGTTCTTTCTAGAAATTGTAACGATGGCCTACGAAGAAAATCCTTCCTTCATACATGACGATATATTTGGAGGAATACTACTTTCTGAACGTAAGAACCGTTTACTACGTATGGATATGCAAAAAGAGGACTAATAGTGCTTCGATTTATATAAAAAATGGATAAAATCAGTCAAGAACTAATAAAGTTGGGTACAAAAACGTTATACAGGTTAGTTACCCGTAGAATGAAGAGTGGAGTTTTTTTTCAATTACAAATATATTTTCCTTTTTTTTTGTAGAATTTACACCGAAAAATGAAAAAGAAGGAAGCAAAGGACAACTACTAGCTTGAAACAAACCGGAAACAACGATTGGAGTCATATTTTGGATTTTTTCTGCCTTTTTCAACACTCACCGAATAACCCTGTACTTCGATCGAAGAGTCTTTCGAACACAAGAATAGTATGTTTAATAGGTAAGTACTTACTAATAATAGGTTAATAATACAAAATATCATTCGAATACATTAATTTTGAAAAACAAATCATAAATTTAACGTATTTACGACTGATTTTTTGTTATCCGTTCAATGAAGAATAGGTTTTTTTTTTCTTTTACTTATATTTTCCTTATTTTGTAGGAATTACACTGGAAAATAGAACAAAATAGGAAGCAAAGGACAACTACTAGCTCGAAATAAATCGCCAACAACGATTGGAGTCATATTTTGGATTTTTTCTGCCTTTTTCAACACTCACCGAATAACCCTGTACTTCGATCGAAGTGTCTTCGAACACAAGAATAATATGTTTAATACGTAAGTACTTACTAATAATAGGTTATTAATACAAAATATCATTCGAATACATTAATTTTGACCAAAAATTACAAGAATAACGTAGCAACAAATGATTTTTTGTAACCTGTAGAATGAAGAGTAGTTTTTTTTTCCTTTTACTTATATTTTCCTTTTTTTTTGTAGGATTTACACCGGAAAATGGAAAAGAAGGAAGCAAAGGACAACTACTAGCTCGAAATAAATCGCCAACAACGATTGGAGTCATATTTTGGATTTTTTCTGCCTTTTTCAACACTCACCGAATAACCCTGTACTTCGATCGAAGAGTCTTCGAACACAAGAATACTATGTTTAATAGGTAAGTACTTACTAATAATAGGTTAATAATACAAAATATCATTCGAATACATTAATTTTGACCAAAAATTACAAAAATAACGTAGCAACAAATGATTTTTTGTAACCTGTAGAATGAAGAGTAGTTTTTTTTTCCTTTTACTTATATTTTCCTTTTTTTTGTAGGATTTACACCGGAAAATGAAAAAGAAGGAAGCAAAGGACAACTACTAGCTCGAAATAAATCGCCAACAACAATTGGAGTCACATTTTGGATTTTTTCTGCCTTTTTCAACACTCACCGAATAATCCTGTACTTCGATCGAAGAGTCTTCGAACACAAGAATAGTATGTTTAATAGGTAAGTACTTACTAATAATAGGTTAATAATACAAAATATCATTCGAATACATTAATTTTGAAAAACAAATCATAAATTTAACGTATATACGACTGATTTTTTGTTATCCGTTCAATGAAGAGTAGGTTTTTGTTTTCGTTTACTTATATATTTTTTTTATTTTTAGGGCCGACAAAGGAAAATCAGGAGAGAAATTATGAATAGAAATAGAAATGGAAATAAAGGATCACAAATAATTTTAAAGCTAATTTTTTTATACACTCGTTCAAAGTATGAGGCAGCGGCCAAAACCGCGGTACTAAAGGCAAGGCCGTTAGGCCTTGCCTTAGGGCCCCGGGGGGTTGAAAGGGGGCGCAGCCCCCTTTCCGAGCGAAAGCGAGTCTAATATATATACAGCTGAAAGCGACACTCATTCACTGATTCATTGGCGTGTTTTTTTTTTACGGCTTTATTCGCGGAGTAAAAAAACGGAAAAAAATCCTATCCTACGTAAATCGACGAGATCTATCGGAAAATCGACATTTCGAAACCCGGAAAGGTTTCCTTCCGGGTAAAAAACCGGATTTTTCCCCTTTTTTTTGTAGTTTTTTGGAGTTTTTCGGAATTTCTCGAAAAGTACTACGACGATTTTTTTTAAACTTTCCTAAAATATTCTTCATTTAATTACTAATTACCTCCCGCAAACCGCATTTCCAACAAAATCTTAGTTTCCAAGTTATAGGGAAATGAAAATTTTCCCGGATTAAAATTTTAAACAAATACACTCCATTTACTCGGAAACTATTGGGTTTTCGAAAAAAAATTATTCTTTCAAAATTGTTAATTGAAGTTTCGTTCAACTAACAAAACAAACCCGATAACGATATCTTAACCCGTTCCGGAGTTATAGCAAAAAATCTTCGTCGATGCACCGGAGTACGGGAGAGAGGAATTCCCGGCCGGTCGCTATGCTAGCGCGTGTGACGTCACATCGAGACACAAAGAGAACGGAGAGGGGACCGTCGTCGCATTTCCATCGTTCGGCGAAATGCTTGCTTGTAATTTTTTTTTTCGGTTTCGGTTCGGTCGGACATTTTGATTTCGAATAATTCGACTTGCCGACGGGAAAAGTTGCCGCCGTTCGAACTACTTAGTTTCTCATTTTCGATGGATTTTTTACGTTAAATATAAGGTAAGTGAATTTATATGACGAATAAATAACTCTATTAATAATTTACTACGATATTTAAATGGTTCTTTCTAGAAATTGTAACGATGGCCTACGAAGAAAATCCTTCCTTCATACATGACGATATATTTGGAGGAATACTACTTTCTGAACGTAAGAACCGTTTACTACGTATGGATATGCAGAAAGAGGACTAACTGTGCTTCAATTTATATGAAAAATGGATAAAATAGGTCAAGAAATAATGAAGTTGGGTACAAAAACGTTATACAGGTTAGTTACCCGTAGAATGAAGAGTAAAGTTTTTTTTTTTAATTACAAATATATTTTCCTTATTTTGTAGAATTTACACCGAAGAATGGAAAAGAAGGAAGCAAAGGACAACTACTAGCTCGAAATAAATCGCCAACAACGATTTGAGTCATATTTTGGATTTTTTCTGCCTTTTTCCACACTAACCGAATAACCCTGTACTTCGATCGAAGAGTCTTCGAACACAAGAATAGTATGTTTAATACGTAAGTACTTACTAATAATACGTTAATAAGACAAAATATTATTCGTATACATTAATTTTGGCCAAAAATAACGTGGCAACAAATGATTTTTTGTAACCTGTAGAATGAAGAGTAGTTTTTTTTTCCTATTACTTATATTTTCCTTTTTTTTGTAGGATTTACACCGGAAAATGGAAAAGAAGGAAGCAAAGGACAACTAGTAGCATGAAATAAACCGCCAACAACGATTGGAGTCATATTTTGGATTTTTTCTGCCTTTTTCCACGCTCACCGAATAACCCTGTACTTCGATCGAAGTGTCTTCGAACACAAGAATAAGATGTTTAATAGGTAAGTACTTACTAATAATAGGTTAATAATACAAAATATCATTCGAATACAATAATTTTGACCAAAAATTACAAAAATAACGTAGCAACAAATGATTTTTTGTAACCTGTAGAATGATGAGTAGTTTTTTTTTTTCCTTTTACTTATATTTTCCTTTTTTTTGTAGAATTTATACCGGAAAATGGAAAAAAAGGAAGCAAAGGACAACTACTAGCTCAAAATAAATCGCCAACAACGATTTGAGTCATATTTTGGATTTTTTCTGCCTTTTTCAACACTCACCGAATAACCCTGTACTTCGATCGAAGAGTCTTCGAACAAAAGAATAAGATGTTTAATAGGTAAGTACTTACTAATAATAGGTTATTAATACAAAATATCATTCGAATACATTAATTTTGACCAAAAATTACAAAAATAACGTAGCAACAAATGATTTTTTTGTAACCTGTCGAATGATGAGTAGTTTTTTTTTTTCCTTTTACTTATATTTTCCTTTTTTTTGTAGGATTTATACCGGAAAATGGAAAAGAAGGAAGCAAAGGACAACTACTAGCTCGAAATAAATCGCCAACAACGATTTGAGTCATATTTTGGATTTTTTCTGCCTTTTTCAACACTCACCGAATAACCCTGTACTTCGATCGAAGTGTCTTCGAACACAAGAATAAGATGTTTAATAGGTAAGTACTTACTAATAATAGGTTAATAATACAAAATATCATTCGAATACATTAATTTTGACCAAAAATTACAAAAATAACGTAGCAACAAATGATTTTTTGTAACCTGTAGAATGATGAGTAGTTTTTTTTTTTCCTTTTACTTATATTTTCCTTTTTTTTGTAGGATTTATACCGGAAAATGGAAAAGAAGGAAGCAAAGGACAACTACTAGCTCGAAATAAATCGCCAACAACGATTTGAGTCATATTTTGGATTTTTTCTGCCTTTTTCAACACTCACTGAATAACCCTGTACTTCGATCGAAGTGTCTTCGAACACAAGAATAAGATGTTTAATACGTAAGTACTTACTAATAATGCGTTAAGACAAAATATCATTTGAATGATTTTGAATAAAAATCATAATAACGAAGTAACAAATGATTTTTTGTTACCCGTATAATTGAAAATGTGGTTTCGATTTTTCTTTTACTTTTTTACTTATTTTGCAGGATTGGCACGGGAAAATAGGAAGGAAATGCAAACTACAAACGGAAAATAAATCACCAGCAACAATTAGGACAATACTCTTATTGCTTTTGGCTATTTTTTCATTTGATCAAACAACTTTTCTTTCCACTGGAGTTGTAAGAATCTTCGTGAACAAAAATTAGTAACTTTAAAACTTAATTTTAGTAGCGTTATTAATTGGAAAATGTTATATGCTTAATCGTTATTTACTTTTACAGTCATCTATAATTTGTATTAATAAAATTAAATTGTTATTGTAGTAGGTGTTTTATTGAATATTTCTACAGATGCAACCATTTAGCCAAATTTACAAAATTACAAAGTACAAAATAACTGTATTTCAAGCCGAAATTACAAAATACCGGCATTTCAAGATACGCCTACCTGCCTACCCTCACCCTTAACGATGACGAAAGGCCGAATAGCATCTATCTCCAGCAGCTTTGCTTTCATTTTCAAAACACAACTCGGGTGAGTCGGACGTACTTTTTAATAAATACGTTTCGGAGTGGCACGGCCCGGTAAAGTGTTTCGAAGTATCCTCGCGTTTCGTGAAAATCGTGATACCGTGATTTAAACTGATATTAGTGCGAATTGTGCTATAGAACAACCGGTGGCCCAATTAAAAGGTATGTTAATTTTCAACTATTATTTCGCTACAGTCAAAACTTTTAAACCTTCCATTGCAAAGCTTTTTTTTAAGTGCTGCGAACAATAAAGAAAAAGAATATTTTTAATTTCATTTGCTTTATCGTAATATTGCTTAATATTTAATTAATGCTTTTTTGTTGGACTTTTTCATATGGATATTTCATAAATAAGTAATAAAGGGTTTTGTTTAACTTTTTAAGTTCTAAACTTTTTAGTAGCAGTTTTTAAGAGATTTTTTGATTTATTAGCTTAATGTTTTCTAGTGAGTAATTTTCATAAACTTGCCAAGAGATTTTGAGGTATTTAATACGTGATTTATCATGGTTACCGTTAATAATTAGTATTCTGTCGTTAATATCGTCCTATATTTAAATCAGGTAATAAAATCTTTTTGGGTTGAAAACATAAATATGTAAATGAAAATTTTCAGTACTTCAATGAGTTTTTGATTGTGAATGAATGAATTTGCCTTTAGAAGAACCAGTGATGTGTTTTAATGTTTCAAAATAAATTGTAGATTATCTATAATTTCGATAAAATATGTGATGAGAATTGAAAAAGTGAAAGTTTTCTTGATTTTGCATTTGCAGTTGTAATAATATAACAATTAACAATACTCTAATAAAATTATTAATAGATACTGCAACGAATGTCCACACAGAATTTACCGGCATTTTATCTGATTATGTAAATGTTTGAAATATTTTGACAATTATTCAGTTGGTAATTTTACCATTTCTGAATTTCTCGTAATTTTCTCCTTAAGACTTTATCACTTTTTGGAACTCCAAGCAGTTCCTCATTTCCAAATCGGGTGCCGGTTCATTATGCGGTCTACTAAAATTTTCGCGAATTACCTTATATGCTCTTGGTTCATTATGCGATTTACCTTTGCAGGGGGTGTCTTCTACAGTAAAAACGGCCAAACTTCAACATTATATAAGTAATTTTGAACATAAAATGTCTTGTTAAACGCTTTTTCGAAAAGTTGATTTTGGTTTTACGGCTATTAAAAGATCACAATACCGTTTTATTATAAATATCATAATTATAACAATTAAATCTTTTATAACACCGAGTATTTAACTTTTTTTTAAGCTGATAAATACTTTTAGCAAATTTAATGCACTTTTAGTATGTGACCAAATTGTAATTGTGTCTAATATGTAATGTTAAACAAAAGAAAATCTATCAACTTTTCGAAAATGTGTTTTGACATTTTTGGTTCGAAATTACTTGTAATAACACCTTCTGAAACATAGTGGTTTTTATAGTAGACACCCTGTATACTTCGTCGCGAAAACGAGCTGAAATCGAACATGAAATAAAAAATATATCATTACCTTTATAAAAATGTATGTTTGGTTCGCCTTGCATTTATGGAGCACCATGTATATTTCCAAATAATTTTAAATTATATATTCTCCTAATGGTGCTTAACCATTTTTCTATTTATTAGTAGGGATTAGTAGTTATTCCAAATACAAAATCTGTTTACTCAAAATTACCCATTCAAAATAAATACTTATTTATTAGTAGGGATTAGTAGTTATTCCAAATACAAAATCTGTTTACTCAAAATTACCCATTCAAAATAAATACTTATTTATTACGTAGTGATAATAAATAACATCTGTTTATAAGCCTTATTGTTACCTACGTCGCGCCGCATCGTCGCCAATTTATGGGTAGTTACTACGTATTTCTTACAGCCGAAAATTTTTGGATACTGCGTTGTCTTTTATAAGTGTAATTTTATTTATGTTTCAGAAAGAATTTGTTTAGAATAATGCAAATTGGTTTCTATCCCTTAGTAAAGCTTATAGTATTATAATATACAGGGTGTTCCTAAACATCGTGTACATCCGAAAGGGGGTGATTCCTTGGTTAATTTTATGACTTAAAGTTCATATAAACGTGGGTTACATTTCGTTTATAATTCGTTAATAATTCGTTAATAATTAACCAGCATTTTTTTGATGCAAAAGACTTTTTTTAATTTTTATCAGAGACGTCCGTAAGGCGTTTGAACTGAATATGTTAAAAAAAATGGTGCGTAACTACTTTTTCAAAAATCAAACTTATTTTTTAAATCCTCAATTATTTTAGTGCAAATTCGGCCTGAGTACTTACTTTCGTACGTAAACAATTTTCTCTAGTTCATTGAGCTTTGCTTTTTAATTTTGTTGAAATTTGGTAGGCGCCCACCGTGCATGGAAACAGTAGCTCGAAAACTAAGAGGTTAAGGACATATATTGATTTAAACTTTTTTTCTTAAAATCATCAAAATATTCACATAACGGAGTATCGGCATTCAATTAATTATCGCCTTTTATTTACGTTGAAATAAATACTGATACTTTCCCAATTCTCGGTATATTGAATTACCCACATGCTGTTCTAAAAATAATACAATACCAGTAAATATTTTCTTTTGTTTAATGAAGATTCAATTTTAAAAATCTTGCTGATAACTTTGTAATTAATACTTTGTACAAAATAAATTTGGGTACACTGTATATTAAACCAGATACGCCAGGGTAGACCGCATACTAAATCGGTACATTTTTTGTACTAAATTACTTTAATAACCACCTTCTCAAATTTGACGGTTTTCATAGTAGACACTTTGTATACACCGTTGAAAATTTAATTTCGCATAATAGTGAAAATTAACGTTAAATTCTTAGCCGTCTAAAGTCTAAATCCAGTCTACTAGTGTACATTTCAATAGAACGTCGCGATCAATTTTAATAAATTTAATTGTTCAACTGAATCGCACTCCACGTTTTGGTTCGTTTATATTGATTTCCCTATTATTCCAACCCCGTAGGTAAACCGCATAATGAACCAAGATAAAAGTATATATGAGCCAAAATTACAAGGAAATACCTGAAATTACTTGATATTATTCATGCCAAAATAACGAGGATTAACAAAAAATAAATAATAGTCTTAATAATGTTTTTTTTAATTTCTATCCTAATTATTATATTCAATTTAGTTTTGGAATAGGTTTAAGTGTCTATTTTTTTTTTCTAGATATTTAAAATGAATTGTTTGGCATGTGCTGATTTTCACCAAGGGGACTTGTCTATTTTCCCAAACACAGCAAATGTCCAGTGCGTCGCTAATGCAGCCACAGCTTTAGCCTTTCGCTTCCTTGAGGTTCCAATTCTAGGCTCAACAGTCAATCAAATATTGATGATTGGAAATGGAATATACGAAAAATGTAAACCGGTATGTATACATATAGAACATTTAGCTTGATTTATAAATTCTAATTATACACTGATGCATTGTTTTGCTAGGAATTTGTTTAAATCTTTTTTGTTTGCAACAGACACTTTTTTTGCAACTTTGTTAAAAATTGACATTTTGAATTTTCTTAAATTTTTGTGCTTGTGTTAAACATTTAAACAATCAAAATCGTATCTTATTTCGGTGGTCGGTCACTAGCGCGCGCGGATAATATTTTTACCTGCCCTAATAGAAGGATGCTTTAATCCGTACAGGACACTTGCACGCCGGCAGAAGATTAGCCTTAACTCTTAATTACATAATATTTACTTGCAATTTTATATTTTGGTTATCTTTAATTTTTATTATAAAGTGAGAATGTAAAAGTTGGAACAAATTCGTTAAATGCATGATTTGTCTATTGGGGAAAAAAGCTCGGAAACGTCGATTTTTAGTTAAAAAAAACGGGCCAGAAAAGGTTGTGAGTGTTTATACAGGATGTCCCAAAAATGATATACGACTAAAACTTACATTTTTTTAAATGGAATGCCCTATTTATTATTTCATTTTTAGTTTGTACGATGAATGTAAACGTAAATTTCATAAAGGTTTTCTGTATCAAAACGCCGTTTAAAGACAATCGAATTTTGTGATGTTGCAGATTTTATTTTAATGTTCAAATTTTCGGTAGTTATTATTATTTTTGGGTAAAACTAATAACGCGGCATCACAATGAACCAAATTTTTATTTCCGGACACCCTTTATAATAAATGTGATATAAAATAGAGGTATTTTTGGTTTAATCTTAAGTATAGGTAACGCATGAAAACAAAAATATGATTTTATAACATCGTGCTTTGTTACAATTCTGCAATAAAATATATTTTTGTATTTAAAAATTAAGATCCAAATTTTTGGAACCAACGGCCCACAGTCACTTGCGCGCGTAAAATGATACGCGCGCAAGGAATTTAATTTTCCGCACGGAATTGTCTCAAGTTTTCACATCAGCGCGCCAACCTGAGAATTCCTGGAAGTCTCAGGCATTTTAGGTCAATATTTGAGGTATAAATAAGTAGAAATATAATTAAAATAATATGAATACAATTTTATTTACAAATTTTTGTACTATTAGACACACAATATTTAAAACAACTTAGTTAAATGATATTTACAATTCATCAGGTTAGTTTTAATCAAATTTTTGTATGTAGCTCAGTCTTTTTAAACATTGGCTTAAATTAATTCTGCCCGATTCAAATCGTGAACAATGCTACTGATGCTAGATTCAATGTTTCTATATTAATTTCTACGCTTTGGAAAATGCATGTGCACTTCAAATTTGTTTAAAACGAATTCTGCATCAAGAGAAGATGTTTTCAAATAAGTAATTAATTCAAATAAATTAGGTTTTTTGCAAATTAGTCTATTCAATTTTGAATGCCACGATTCCACAGGGTTAGTGGTTCTATGGCGCTGTTTATGACAATTCAAAATGTCCAAAGGGATGTTTTCATTTTCTCTCCATTGGTCTGCAAAATAATCGTTGAAGGAATTAATTTGATTAATTAGGAGAATTTAGGAAAGCAATTTAGGAAAGCGGTATTGAATAGTAATTATTGAAAAATTTAGGCGCTTTGAAATGACAACGCGCTGAAGTGACCGTAAGCCGATACAACAATAAATGTGTATCTTCTGTTATTAGCGCGCTAATGTCCCTTACCTATTAAATACACGGCGCGCAAATGTCCTCTAAAATTAGGATTTGCTAAGGGTCAACTGACAGCCGCGCGCTAGTGACCTACGCCCCTTATTTCGTACATATTCTTTTATTATTAATTAAAATTCTTAGAAATACCAGGAAAATTAAAAATATTCTTAATAATCTTTTGATTTTTTTATAGGAAAGTCCACCATACATTGAGCCTGAAGAGTTACCAGAAGAATTTCAAATTATGGGGCAAACCCTGGTAATTAGAGAATTGGATCCAGTGGAAAGCAATTTCTTTCCACGCTGTGTAAAAGAATTACCACAGATGGTGAACAATTTAGTTGAAATCCTTCAAAGACGATTTAGAGAAGATCGTTTAACCGACGGATATTTATTTACGGGTAAATATTTAAAATTATTTAAAATATAGGGTGGCCGAAAAGTCGCCGTAATATGGCGCGACCGACTGCGTTTGCTTTTCGGACACCCTGTGCATATATTTCAATAATTATTATTATTATAACTACAATATTTATATATTTTTGGTAATTATACTAAAATGTAATTGTTTTTTACATGTTACAACAACAAAAAATATTTTATAACATTGTTTATAAATTAGAGAAAAATATCTCTATACAATATTCTACTGACTATACTTACAATTACAATCAAACAATTGTGAATTGTATTATAATTTTTAAAATGGAAATTATTGTTCTTTTTATTTACAACAGGTCAAAACAGAACTGTCAGCTTTTGGAGAGAACAAGACGACGAATTCTATTTGTTCGATTCTCATGGAGTCAACCACCAGGGGATATATGACGTGTACTATCCGGAAAAACAACAAGGCACGCCTGTTTAGCACTGAGCATCTAGATCATCTGGCTCACCAACTGCTGGTTCATTCAACTGCAGCATTTGTTGGCGAGAATAGGCCTCGGAGTCCATACAACATCCACAGAATCCGCTTCGATCTACAGGCTACTGCGACTACTGCACCTACTACTATTCATGAGGTAACTCCGGTATCCCAAATAGTAAATGACAATGCAGAAAATGTAAGTACCCTAGATATTAGACCTATTAGTGTAAATGTAGGTTCGACAAAAAAAGCCGGTAGACCGAAGAAAAAACTGAAGCTATTGAACTTAAAGGGAAAAAAGGAGCATCCGGTTATTTCTCTCGCAGTTGCCCCGCAATCTCCGAAGATAATTGTTCATTCGAACATATTAATTCCTGCCAATACTGTTGTGGAAGCAAATAAAAAAGATGGTGAAAACTCAAAGTATTAGATCAAGTTATGTTAGTGGCGTCAAAAAATGACAGTTGTGAAACAGAAATTGCACAAGAAAAAAGAAAAAGGGGGCGAAAACCTTCTGATATTCCTCTAGAAAAACGTCGTAAGATATACGATCAGAGGTATCGTGAAAAAATGCGACAGCCCGAATAAAAGCTGCTAAAATTTATCAAGTAAATAATCCGGAGACTAACAAAAAGCAGTGAAGAAATATAATGAAGGTAATGTCAACGTTCACAGGATAGCGTCGCAAAAATATCAACAAGCACACCCTGAAGTGAACAAGAAGGCCGTCCAAACTTATCAAGAAAAAAATCCTGAAGTGAACAAGAAGGCCGTTCAAATTTATCAAGAAAAAAATCCTGAAGTAAATAAACAAAAGACAAGACGTTACAGACAGACGCACCCTGGAAAACATCTTCCAGCGCCACTACGTTCTCGTAAAAATCCTCTAATTGGCGAATTTTCGAATAACGAAGACTATGCGAAAATTAAGAGGTTCGCATTGAAAAATCCATCTTTACTCGATGACGATATATGTTATAAATGTCCGCATTGTAAAGCACCGTTATTTGAAGAAGAAAAACAAAGAACTAAATGGTGTTGCGGACAAAACGTTAACAACGTTCAGGATTTGGAACCACTAGATGCGAATTTTTATAAAAAATCGTTGTTTCTGGAACATCCGAGACATTACAATGATTTATTCGCTTTTTGTGCAACAGTTACTAAATGGAAACACCCACAAGGATTAAGTTTTATGAAAATACAAGGACGCACATATCACAAAGTGCACGATTTAAATATGAAAAATAGATCGTATCCGAACCAAAGTTATATGTATATAGATGATGGTCAGGCACGACTAATGGAAGCCAGAAAATATAATTATTTAAAAAATGACATAATTAAAGAAATTACATATTATTTGGATAGGATAAATCCATATATTAATTATTTTAAGCGCCTCGCATTAGAACCTAGCGATAAAGCGCATCTAATATTTGAATGCAGAACGAGAAGACAAGCTGGTCCCATATTAGGAGGAACAACCTCAGTCGAGGGAAGTAGCAGCTGTTATTAGTACAACAGATGAACCATACGATCCTAGAAAAATATGCATCTGAAAAATGGAGAAAATTCAAGACAATTATACGCCTTCCATCCTTTAATGGAACCATTTCAGTACCCTTTATTGTATCCGAGAGGCGAAAAAGGCTGGCATATGGGCATGCTAAATAAACGAGGCGAAAAGTTATCACAACTTAAATATATAAGATGCCTTTTATTATCATGCGAAAGATTTTCAGCGCTTAATAGATTATCCGAAACCTGGTTAGTCGACATGTATTGTCGAATTGAAGAGGAACGTTTAAGTTTTATTACGAGATGTCAAAAGAGGACGCCTGTTAACAATGGAATGCGAACGGCTACGTTAGCCGAATTAAAAGAAGTACAAAATGAGATAAACGCAGATGAGACGGCCGTTGGTGAAGGAGTCGTTACTGGAAAAGTTTATTTGCCGTATACTTTTACGGGCGGACCGAGATATATGAAAATTAAATATATGAATGCTATGACGGTAGTCGAAAGATTAGGTACTCCCGACTACTTTCTTACGTTTACAGCTAATGGACAATGGCCGGAAATTAAAGCATCTACTCACAAATCATCAAGAATGGGTGAACCTCAAGTAATTAATCGTGTGTTTAAATTATATTTAGACCAATTATTAAATGATATACGATGTGGTCGATGGTTTGGTGAATGTTTATATCTTATATATGTGATAGAATTTCAGATGCGTGGATTACCCACGCTCATATTATTTTTAAGTGAAAAACGGGCCGGCTCAAACTACTGATGTCGACAAGTTTATAAGAGCCGATATCCCTTCAGAAAACGAAGCAAACGGTGAATTAAGGAGATTAGTATTGAAGCACATGATTCACGGACCGCATTGCTCGCGACCGCGATACGGAGATAAATATCCACCCTGTTTCGATACAACCTTAAAAAAATGTAGTAAATTTTTTCCCAAAAAAGCTACACCTTTAACATTTGTGGATAATAGTGGATTTTATAATTATAAACGTGACGAAAACAATAAAGCACTGGTTCGATTTGGAGAGGGAGACACGGAAATCGACGATACATGGGTGGTTCCTTATAATGCACCACTCTTACTCAAATACAATTGTCACGTGAATTTAGACAAGTGTTCGGCTCGTAGAGTCGTTCACTATTTATTTAAATATATTACAAAAGGTGAACAATTAAGAAGAATGTCGGTCGAACCGAATCAAGTCGATGAAGTGGAAGAATACGTCACCAAACGTTACATTGGCGCACACCGATGCGGCTTGGCGTATTCTCGAATTCGATACAACGGGAATGGAACCTTCGGTAATAATGTTACCTGTTCATACGGAAGGACTACAAAATGTTTATTTCAAACAAGGTGATGAGTTGAACGCTGCGAAAACGTCCACATCAATGCTGATATTGTATTTTACAAGACCGATTAACCTACTAGATGAATTAAAAAATTTGACGTATGTTGAATTTAACGAAAAATTCATCATTCATAGTAAACGTCCATCGACGAAAAATGTACAAATTATTCGTACGCGGACGGTAAGCATTTCCTTACTCAACGACAACGTCGTAAAGTAGTTGTTAGAATGTACTGGATTGCACCCAACAGAGGTGAAGAATAATTACTTACGAATATTGTTAACTAAATTTCCAGCTAGAAGTTACGAAGACTTATATAAATTAGGCGGAAACGATTGCAAACTTTTCAAGAAGCTGCCAGACATGTTGGATTAGTGAACGATGATACTGAATATCGAGAAGCAATTCGTGAAGCTGCGCAATTCATGTACGGATTTCGTTTAAGATCGTTTTTCGCACTTTTAATAACGATTGGTGCGAAAGGAAAATTAATTTGGGAAGATCTCAAAGATACTATCTGCTTAGATTTGCTTGATAGATATCCTAATAACGCAAGCAAAGCTCATCGACAAGGACTAAGAGAAATCGACAGAGCATTAAGACGACACGGAACTTCCATAAAAAAGCAAGGATTCGAGCAAATTGACCGATTATACTACTGAGTTAATTAGGGAATTGACTGAATATAATACAGTAGATTTAAAATCATTCGTTAACCAATGGTTACCATTGTTATCGCATGATCAACGAACTATATTCAAATACGTCGAATCTCTTCATTTAACCAACGTTCCGACAATATTTGGAAGTCGAAGTAACATCATCTTTATCGATGCCCCTGGAGGATACGGAAAAAGTAAATTATTGGAAGTTATTGCAGCCGATGTAAGATCTAAAATGAAGTTGTTTTATGTGTTGCTTCGTCTGGCATTGCTGCTTTAAATCTTCCAGGTGGAATAACAGCGCATTCGATGTTTAAATTACCCCTTACTGTTTTAAAAGATTCAACAGATTATTGGGATATTAGAGCGCAAAGTCAAAGAGCGGAATTAATTAAACGCTCAAAATTAATAATATATGATGAAGCTCCCATGACAAGTAAATACCTCATCGAAATGATCGATAGATCTTTAAAAGACTTAATGAGATGTGAGCTACCATTCGGTGGAAAAATTGTTATATTTTCGGGCGATTTTAGACAAGTTGCTCCGATTGTGAAAAATGCTATTTCATCGTCCGATGTTGCAGCAGTTTCGATGAAGTTTCGTACATTTGGCAGTACGTGAAAGTATTTAGATTAACTACTCCACAGCGTGTCACGAACAATCCACAATTTTCGAAATTTTTGTTAGATGTTGGTGACGGTAGTATTTCTTCTTATCTGTAGGTACCGATAGTCGTTTAACAATTCCACTTTTACGACAAGTGGAATTCGTAAACGACTTAAATGAATTAATAGATTTTGTATTTCCTGCAGATATTATACAAGATTCGGACGCATGCGCTACGCGTGCCCTTCTGTCAACGTTGAATCACAACGTGCAAATAATCAACGCCACTGTGATGGACCGACTACAGGGTGATGTCGTCACATTATTCAGTGCCGACTATTTAGATGAGGATCAAAAACAACTAGCCGCCGTAATTACCGATGAGATAATGCACCAGGCGACAGACAGCGGCGTACCGGATCACAAACTGAAATTAAAAGTCGGTGCGCTCTGTCTGATTACTAGGAATCTCAACTTTGACGATCGATTGGTGAATGGATCTAAAGTAATCGTCACGTCGATAAGTAAGAGAATTATTACTGTAAAACGACCT